>JAVTVY010018014.1:0-75450 GCA_036873755.1 Hanleya hanleyi
TTTTTGAAATTGTCTTAGTGAACGACATTAAAATTATAGGGGTTCCGTTTTGGATTTGCTCCTAAAATGGAAAAGTCCGGCACATTCTTCTGTGTCTGGTAATATTTCCCGTAGTGGACCGTCCTATGGGGAGTTAGCCAGAATGTACTTGAAAGTCTAGCTTTCTCTGGTATAGCATTGTCGGGGAAACCGGTTTCTTTGTTCAGTCAGACAATGGCCAGGTCATGGCGGTCGGATCACTCCATTGTCTCCGTCGGACAAAAGAATTTGATCTCACCGCGTGTACTTCGCCGACTCCTTTGTCATTTGGTCATTCTCTGGCTGTTTCTTACATTAGGAATAAAAATCGTTCTGTATCTCCTTTACGATTTAAATCTTCCACTGCTATTTATCTAAAGAAAACCGCCTCTCATTTTATGGAAGGGCGTTTCTTCTCGGCTTTGAATGTTCGCATTACGAATTTACGACCTTCATTTGCGACGTATATTCTCGTCCCGTGGTTCGGATCGTCGCGTTTGTGTTTACAGCTGCTTGGCAGAATGTTTACAGTGTCGGACTGAAGGTAAAAGTTTTGTCTTCACGGAATAAAAATGCTTCAAAGTATTATGACTTCTGATTATTACAGGCTGCAGAGTAAAAGTTTGCAGTCTGTCATTTGTTCTTGTGTTGCCGACTTTTTCCAATTGTGGGAGGTTTGCTTCTGTGCATGCAGTTCGTTTGCTCCTACCAGAATTTAGTCTCTTGTTTTATCAAGTGTTATAATTTCCGTTTATTGGATATCATTGTGATAAAAAGAAAACAAGAGGAAACTTGCAGAGTTTTTTCTCTGTCTTTGTGTTTACGTGTTGTTGTTGTTGCGTTTGTCTTCGTCATTACAAGCCAAAAGCGATACACTATGGCTCTTTGTTAAATATTAATGAGCTATCTTATTACTCTCTTTGTGTAATCAAGGGTGTGTTGAACAACAATAGAGATCACGAGATGTTTATTAAGAAATTGTGCTATTCTTTGGATCCCATTTTTCAGTTAGTAAATATTGCATTGTGATGTATTCATTTGTCACATCCAAATTTTCCCATCGCTGTATTGAATTAGATGTACAATTCAAATTGGGTTGAGCTTTAATCTTATTTTCCTTTTCTGAGAAATTATGATTATTTGCTTGAGGTTTATTTCTCCGAGAAGTCTTTAGAATTGCTCTCGTTCGAGACGTGGGGTATTTATTGATCTTTACCCTGTCCGTGGTCGGGTTGGATCAGGCCTGAAGTTTCTCAATCATCGTAAGTCTGTTCCATCCGGCGGTCTTCTTGTTCTTTGTAAGTTACTTGCGTCCGAGTTTATCGGATACAGCCTTGTAAGAAGAACCACAGACTGCTCTTTAGCAATATTTTTCTCCTAGATAGCCTCGTCCAAACATCTTTTGGTCTACAGCATTTATTTCATCCTTATCTTTATTAAGGTAAGTCAGCCGGGCGCTTCCGTTTGCGCCACGGAGATTAAGCTGAGCTTGTCTATTTAAAAACCGGATAATTTATTCTATTCCATTTGAGGTTTTATGTGCAGTGGACCTCTAATAAGGGGGCGAGTCTAGTTTGAACATTGTTTTGGTTGGTCAATTCAATTTGTGACATTTAAGACCTTTTAGTTCATCTACCGGCGAGAGACATCAACATGTTGGCTCTCTTCGGGGAATTTTTAATCTTATTTAAGATCTTCCTAGTTTACGCGGAAGTTTCTTTGTGTTGATTGTCAGGGAGGTTACTTCCTCGCAGTAACGCTCTCGTTTAACGCTGGGAACAATGATGGTGTTCATCTCCTAGATGCATTTCAAATCTCATTACAAGTCTCGCAGACTACGACTGTTTTGTTTCGTACTCCACTGTGAAATTTTCCAGTTTTGACTACAGTTTTCAGATTCATCTTCACTAACGTCGTTCCTGTTCCCCTCAACGTCGTTTCTCGTACATTTCTAAGGTTTTACCCTGCTCTTTCTTGAGCGTATATGTACAATAAATTTGAACTGATTTGTAAGATTTTGGGAAAATCACTACGCCGTTTTTTAAGCAACGCCATTCGCGTTTCGCATTACGTCGTTTTTCTCATACAGCTAATAGGACGATTCGGCGATGCGTCTTTATCGCGGGTTTACCCCCATCGCTTGGACCGTTCACATCGCGGTTTACTTACGGTGGTGCCCCTTGTGGTTCGATCACAGGAAGTTCATTTTTCAACTCTTGTTATTCAAGCACGGAGAGAAAGTAAGTCTCATGCTTCATTCAAGTTGATGTAAGCCTTATGGTTACAGAGTGTGACACTTTGTAGCTGGTGCTGTCAAGTTTATGGCTCTCCTTCAAGTGCTTCGTCCCGTATAGACCGTTGGACCAGTTTTAGACGTGGGCATTAGTTGTTTGGTCATCAACTAGTAGGACTTGTCATTTTTTATGCAGGACCTTAATCATTATGATCGCATTCTACTTCGGTCACTGCAGTGCCTTCTGTCTTATTACAGACGTCATCCCTGAATCCATTAGGCGGGTATTGACCTCTCTATTTCCACCTCTGTTTTTGGGTGGCAGTCCCCCCACATCGTCATGTGGGGTGTTCATTTCAGGCTGATAGTCTAGGTGGGATGCCAGACTTCACATAATTTAAAAAAAAAAAAAATAAAATAAAGACGATGTTTTTCAACCCCAGTCGGTCTTTTACATCGCAGCTATCAAGCGAAATGGGCCTATTTCGTCTCCTGGTGCCGAGAACGTGATGCCAATCCCGATTCTGCCTCTGTTTCCTTAATGCTGATTTCCTTCTCCATTTCCATCGTGACAAGAAGTTTCAAATCAGTACCATGTAGGGGTAGCGGTCTGCTTGGGCTAGGGTTTTACGTCTTTCTGCAGGCATCGACATTAGTCTAAGCGACAATATCTCTGCGCTCATTCGGGCGTTCGCGCTACAGTCTCGCCGTACTCGACAGCTGTTACCTTAATGGGATATTGGTGTGGTTCTGTGTGCTCTGATTCATCCGCCCTTTGAACCCTTAGAGTCCGCCTCTATTAAAGCTGTGGCCTACAAGACGGCTTTTCTGGCGGCTTTTGCTTTGGCGTCTAGAGTGTCTGAACTTCATGCTCTTGAGAGATCATCTATGACCTGGACGGCGGATTGGTCTCGTGTATCGTTTCGGCCTATTCCGGAGTTCATCGCCAAAAATGAGTCTGTTCGCTTAGGTCCGTGTGCGCAACGTTTTGTACTCCATTCCTGCGTTATCAGACTTTGTACATGGTCTAGAAGACGACCTTCTGTTATGCCCTGTTCGAGCCATACGCCACTATCTCACTCGTACCGATTCCGGTCGGGGCTCACGTCGTCTGTTATTCTTGTCCCTTCGTCCTTCGGCGACACGTGACATTACTAAGAATACCATTGCTTCGTGGTTAAAGAAAACCATTAAGTGGTCATATCAATTGGCCATTGACGCTCCTCCGCTACTGTCTTCCGCTTCGTCTCAGGAAATTTGTGCCATCGCTACGTCATGGCCATTATGGAAGAACTTATCCCTCAATGAAATTGTTCAGGCTTGTGCTTGGACGGCAAATTCCACATTCACTAACTTCTATCTGAGAGACATGTCAGTACAATCAGATAGAGTGACCATGCTTGGGCCTTTGGTGGCTGCCCAGCACGTGGTCAAGTAACTTTTCAAAAAGAGGGGGGGGGGCGGCATTTTGTATCATCGCAGCAAGTCTGCCAGCTTGCTGTATCATCTCATCTCATCTCTCAAACATATCATAAGTCCACATACTAGTTGATCACCAGAGAAGAAGTTATAGCTCAGATTGCAAATCACAGACTCTCAAGTCAACAATCAAGCCTGACACAATGGTGAGTTATATTCTTTACCTTTACTGCGATTCTGCTTGTGTCATTTCAGGTTAGAGCTATGATCTTCTAGATCATATCAATTGAGTCTCCTGACAGTCAACTCACAGTTTCAACGCAAGAACTGACACTTTGTGAGTATTAATAATGTAATTACTGTCAGGTCACCAGTGTCAGCAACAGTCAAGTACAGATAGTTGACAAAGACACAGAGTAGACTCAGAGGTTCCGCTGTCAACTCTCAACAGTAATCTGCATCAAAGATTAAAGTACACAGAGTTGGATATCAAGCGGAATGTGGACTGACTATGGGGTCAAGGTGGTTCAAAGCGTCAGGTTTGGTACGATGGCGTTCCTTATACCCTTCTCATACATATTTACTTCCGGATTCTTGGGCTCGGGTCCTCGTAGTCATTATGGCAGTAATTTCTCGCACCACTACCACTATCACAGAATAGGACACCTTGTATGCTACCTTGGAGACAGTACTCTTCCCAACTCATACACGCTGCCCTCCAAGTGCTCATTCCTGGCAAGATTCCATGTGAGTCCCTGTACGGAGGGTATCTTTGTGCTCCACATCCAAGACCACAGCTACTTGCATGGAGACATGCAACGAGATAAGTAGCCACTTACTTAGGTCACTGCTGGTTGATTGTTTGTTTCTCGTAACCTTGGTTGTAAAAATACACATGCTGAGTGCGATAATTATTAATTAATAATTATTAACTTGCAGGCCAATTGTGTACAAGTATGAAGAAAATGGGCAAATTTTGCTCATGGAAATGTAAATGCCTCATGCATTTTAATTATTTGCCTTCAGGGTATGGATGAGGGCTGGTTACGGGAAACGAACCTTTAATTATCACCGGCCCTATATTCATGATTACCTTTCTGCGTTTCTGGCCAGGGTTTTCTTGTTGAATATTATTGTGTCTTGTTTGTAATTATCTCTCCTACATGCTTACTCCCGATCTCATGGTGCTCAGGTACCCGGGTTACTGTGGTGGTAAATTGATCACCACAACCATGATCACAGCTTCATGGATGACATTCAAAGATAAGTAACTTCTATTCTACTCCATAATTAACCACTGCGTCACCGTCCAGGGTTCTGTTTGTTGAGAATTATGATCATATCTGTGTTCTTTTTAGGTCACCTATGAAAAGTAATAGATCAGTTGGCCATCCGCCATCTCTCAAGTTATCTTTTAAAGCTTGCCACAATTATGATTTTAATCTTTGTCTTTACTGCAGATTTGTTTGTGTCATTTCAGGTTAAAGCTTTGATTTCTTCTTCCAGTCCATCTCAGCTGAGTCATCTGCATCCATCCTAGGGGGTCCAGTGTCAGCAACATGGACTAAACCACAGAGGATTGATGAAGACGTAGACTCAGAAGCTCCGCTATCAACTCTTAACAGTACAGTATCAGCATCAAGGGCTAAAGTACACAGAGTTGGATATAAAGCGGAATGTGGGCTGACTATGGGGTCAGGTGGTTCAAAGCGTCAGGTTTGGTACGAGGGCGTTCCTCTTTCCCTTCTCATACCTGTTTACTCCCGGATTCTTGGGCTCGGGTCCTCGTAGTCATTATGGCAGTAATTTCTCGCACCACTACCACTATCACAAAATAGGACACCTTGTATGCTACCTTGGAGACAGTACTCTTCCCAACTCATACACGCTGCCCTCCAAGTGCTCATTCCTGGCAAGATTCCATGAGTCCCTGTACGGAGGGTATCTTTGTGCTCCACATCCAAGACCACAGCTACTTACAATGGAGACATGCAACAAGATAAGTAGCCACTTACTTATATTCATGATTACCTTTTTGCTTTTCTAGCCAAGGTTTCTTGTTGAATATTATTGTGTCTTGTATGTGATTATCTCAGCGGATATTCAGCCTGCCATTGCAATTGCCTTAAGGCCGAGGTTCCCACCTCCATATGTTGGTAGTGAGGTATAAATCAAAGCCGGTGTCGGTTTGGGCAATAAATATTAAACATTTATAAACAATGTTACTATTTATAACCAAACCAAACCTGCTTTGATGTAATGGCCCTCCCATCCTTCCCCTCACACCGCGGCCTTGTACACCACAGGTCTCGGTTTATAAAAACAATGAGAAAGAGGAAGAGTATACTGGGAGCTGGCTTTTATATCCAGGCTGAGCAGGAGAGCTCCCCTAAAGGGAGGATAACTCCCCAGGAGAGAGTAGGGAGAGCTCCCCTGAAGGGAGATGACTCCCTGGGGAGGATAACTCCCCAGGGGAGATAACTTTTGGTTTTAAACTGGCGTTTAACGTTTGTATTGTATATCTCTGACGGAGATCAAGGCATAAATCAAAGCAGGTTTGGTTTGGTTATAAATAGTAACATTGTTTATAAATGTTTAATTTTTAATAGGCTGCTCTATAAGAAACAGTGGCTTTCATTCGTTGCCAATTCTGAAAATATTTCAGATTCGAAATGGGGGTGGGGCGGTCTTGACGTTTACATCATGACGTTACACTAATGTATTAAAAAAAACCCTCACTCAATCCACAAGCATAGGATTTTTTTGAGAGGGGCGGTGTGCATGAAAGTTAAAATTTACCGTAGTATAGATCTATACATATTTTTAAAAAGGGTGGTGTACATGGAGTGGTGGAATCTGGTGTTCAAATTGATTTCAATGTGCAATGGTAGAAGTACTCTCTCGAAAAATTTGGTTGGCCCTGAAAAGGGCGGTTGGAATAGCGACAGATGCTATTTATTTGCTGCTGGTGTATTTCGTGACAGCCTTGGTTCCTTCACTCACGGCGTGCTTGGCCAACTCGCCGGGCAGGAGAAGACGGACAGCAGTCTGGACTTCTCGGCTTGTGATCGTGGACCGCTTGTTGTAGTGGGCCAAACGGGAAGCCTCCCCTGCGATACGCTCGAAGATGTCGTTGACAAAGCTGTTCATTATTGACATAGCCTTGGAAGAAATGCCGGTGTCGGGGTGGACTTGCTTCATCACCTTGTAAATGTAAATGCTGTAGCTTTCCCTCCTCCGCCTCCTCCTTTTCCCAGCACCACCCTTTGGTGCTCGTTTCTTTATCGCCTTCTTGGCGCCTTTGGAGCCAGTCGTTGTTTTGGGAGCCATAAGAGGTCATATGCAAATGTCACTTCCGAGCTCTGAGCTCCACACGCTTTGAGCTCGAAGAACTCCGATCCAAGAGCTCTGCCACGCGGGAGCTCCCACCACCACCACCGGGCGTTAACGCCCGTCAACGCCCGGTGGTGGCGGTGGTGGTGGTGGTGGAATGTGGTGGTGGTGTGTGTGTGTGTGGTGGTAGTGTGTGGTGGTGGTGTTGGTGGTGATGTCTGTACATATAAGAATGAACATGTGTCCCTCATGAGTCCTTATGTATTGGTCGAATTGGCACCCAGACTACGACGGGCTTTACGTCAGCGGTATGTCGACCTCGTGACCCATATGAAATTATTGGATAAGGACCCAGTCAATGGAAATTGAAAGAACAGCGTAGATGTTGAAAACCTCGGGCATGAACTGGAAAGCGGCGTATGTCAGAGCAATAGCACAAAAGAAACATTTGTTCGAACGCATCATTAAACGAAGTTAAAGCGTTAAGAAAGTGTGTTAAGGTGTTGAGACGGGCGTTAAGGCGTAACGACGGGCGTTGACGGGCGTCACTGCATTTCGATGAATTGGTGTCAATTCCATGAAAATCAGAGCTTCTGAGCTAATTCACCAGGGCATTGAAGCGTTAAGCTAAGCGTTGATGGGCGTTACTGTCTATAAAAGCAAGCGTATTTCCAAAAACACGCAGTCGACGTTCAACCGTCAACATGGCTTATATTTGCTCTGAGTGCGAACGCACGTTCACCAGATATTACGATATGATGCGACACCAGAAGAATATACATGGGACTGAAGAATCCGAGGAGTCCGTTGAGGCGGATGCTGATACAGATACTGCTGAGAGTGTATCGACTGATACCGAAACAGAGATTGCTGAGAGATACGGAGAGCTTGACCTCAGATAGTCAGCCTACGTCTGTGGAAAGTGATGCCGTGGAAAGTGATGCAGAACCTACCTTATGGGATCGTATTGTGACAGCAGCTATCAATACTTACGCTGCAGCGATCGAGGACGCCGGAGAGGATAATTTACAACAGGCGTACACCCAAATGCGCCCCCGCATCAGGAAAACAGCCATGGCGATCTATGAACAGTATACCTTACTACCGCTTGAAATGAAAGCCGACCGCACGCACACGTCCATCATGAAGACCAAGCGTCACTTGGAAGAGGCTATGGGACTACCACCCACCGAGGCCCTGGAAAATGCGATTAGAATGCGCAAAGAACTGTTTCAGGACATGCTACCCGAAAAATATCCAGGCCTACCTGACGACGCTTAGGTCACACCGAGCAAAGATGGAACTTGCTGAAATGGCGACAGACAAGAGCAACCGAAAATACATCTAACGGACAAGAAGGAATATAACAGATGCAGCGCCAAATGGCGGCCTCTGATTGGACAAGAGTTTTCTTGAGTTGTAAACATACCCAACGCGGCTTCCCCAGCATGTGTATGCTGTAACTTTGGGGGAAATAAACTATATGAAAAAAACAACTTCTTGTTGTTGTTGTTCTCTCATGTGTCATCCTTGTTGTTGTTGTTCTCTCTCCGGTCTATATCATGGCGTCAAGGCGTTATGTTAGAGCGTTAAGGCGTAACTACGAGCGTTGACGGGCGTCACTGCATTTCGAAGAATTAGTGACAATTCCATGGAATATCTAGAAAATCAGAACTTCTGAGCTATTTCACCAGGGCGTTGAAGCGTTAAGCTTGGCGTTGGCGGGGGTTGCTACAAGATGACACCTCACACGACGCATTCGAACCAAGGATGGTCCCGCTCTACCCCAAATACCTTCCTTCACTGCCCCAAAATGTCCACTTTCGCTACTACTCGTACTGATGACGTCACCGGTGACGTCACCGGTGACGTCACAGGTGACGTGGGTAGCCCTCAAATCGGGGTCTACACCCCGAGGGCTACAAAAGGACACACCGCACGACGCATTCGGACCAAGGATGGTCCATCTCGACACCAAATACCTTCTTGCACTGCCCCAAAATGGCCACTTTACTTACTACAACCAACTGCGTATGCGCAGATTGACGCGACTTGCACTTAAAAACACGCCATTCTGACTCTACCCCACACAAGCTTCACTTTGACACCTTCCACGACCCATTCGGACCCATAGCGGTCCATCTCTACCCCAAACACACACCCACATACCCCCAAAATGCCTGCTTTCTATACTACGGGCCAGACTGCGCATGCGCAGAATATTGAAAACGGACGAACTATTAGTCCAGTCGGATGCTCCTCCACGAGAGCTTCAAAATAGGACCTCACACGACACCATAGGATCATTAGGGGCTCACCTAGACCCCAAAACGTCCACCCAGTATGGGCCTATACCCCCATAGCCAGTATGGGGCTATATGAGCCTACCCAGGCCTCAGTGAACTTTTTCCAAAAATTTCACCGTTTCGCTTCGAACCCTTAAGCTTCCCATCGTGTTCTAAATGACGAGACGTGAAAAACAAATCCAAACAACCCATATCACAATGAACGTGTGTGAATTTCCCAGGTTGAACCTATACCCCCATATAGCCAGTATGGAGCTATATGAGCCTATATCCAGACCTACCCGGTACTTTTCGAAAAATTTCACCGTTTCGCTCGGGGACCCTTCCCAACGTGTTCTAAATGACGAGACGAGAAAAACAAATTCAAACAACCCATGTCACAATGAACGTGTGTGAATTTCCCAGGTTGAACCTATACCCCCATATAGCCAGTATAGGCCTATATACAGACCTCGGCGATTTTTTCCAAAAACTCGACCCAATCGGACTATGCAGCGTATTTGAAGTCTGGGGACTACTTTTCCCCGCGACCGCATCACCGCCAGACCGCATCACCGCGGAAGAATACATGCCCAGGGGCCCTTTGCCGGAACTATAGTGACCCGGAGTTACCTCCCCCTATATTGGAACTCTTCTGTGTTGGAGGTAGTTTTTGGTCTCTGGAGCTGGTGGCGCCTCCTGGCGGAAGCTCCACGGGAACCAAGAGTTATCTCCCTGGAAAACCTGGCTTTAGATGCTTAGACACTACTACTTAAACGGCTACATGAATGATTAGATTTGGAGCTGTTTGTAAAAAGCGAAAAACGGATCAAGGCTTGGTGAATGGGTGTCTCTATGGAGATCATGTCGATGACGTTATGCAAATGACTCGTGGCTGACGTTTCAAAAGGAATTGGATATGTTCTAAAGGAACCGGAAGATAAGATAAGATAATTCTTTATTGTACAAGCGTCAATGACTGACAGAATACAACATTCACATAACTATAACAACAGGTCAATTAATTCCAAACTTCATGAATTCCACGAAATCTGTAACGAAAATGTAATTCCGTCACATAATTCAAAATCTCGGTTATGCCATTCCTGGACAATTTTGCCCATGGTGTTGACCAGTCATTATCACTCTTTCACGTTCAATCGATTATACGTGTCTTGCCGGGTACATGACAACAAAATTCATGTGTTTTGGTCTGCCCTCAGAATTTTTTAGACCGGATAAAATCGAAACTTGTAAAATAGGAAAACTCGCAACTCCTTAAAACATGGACCAAAATGTAATTCCGTCACGCAGGTTTGCTTAACCACATTTATCAATTTGCAACTTTACTTGACGGAAATCAGATATAATGTAGTCCAGGTTCTCATGATTCGAATAAAACATCACCTGAAATGAGAAACATTCGAGTTTTGATGAAATATACATGTAACCGACACGTCTTCATAAGGAGGTTACTTCACTGTAACTCCGTCACGCGGTATTCCAATGTCACGTGACCAGGTAGAAAACAGTTGTATTTCCCCTTTTTTCTCTCATCCTACAGTTCTTAGTAATAGGGCTAGGAAAATGATATTCCAAAACAGATGTTACCATGGGCGAGTAATAACAGGGGTTCAGAAGAACTGAAAACATGTGTACCCTGTAATTCCGTCACGCTGGGATTCATGATTTACAGGACATATCATCTCATTAAAAAAAATTCAATATATTGTGGGACACACTTTCAGCGACCGTTGTCCCAGTGTTCGTTGGAGCGGCCATTTTCCAGCGGAAAGCGACCCCTGGTGGCGAGGTTGATGATGTAGCAGAAAACGGGAGGCCATGACGTCATTCGTTCATAATATTTACAACGCTGTTCGATTAATGAACTCCTGACGTCATAAATCTTAGCATGACGCTGCGATTACGGGTACATCGCAAAATCTGCGAAACGGTAACGCGTTGAGACGTCAAGGCTCAGTCCGCTGCTACCGCTACGTTTGTAGAGTTATCAATATGGCAGCAGATAATTCTCACAAGCTGTCTGGATCGGATTGTTCCTTGGAATTGGATGTTGTCGTCGATGATCTATTGGGGTCTGTGTTTTGTTCCCTGGAGTCACAAACATATGACAGGGAGATGGAAGAATTGGTCAATATCGCTCACCCAGTCACTGCAGTAGATCCGAAATACCGACCACGATCCGTCTCTCTTGAAGATAAACATACGGAGATCCCGTTAATCGGATCGCCCGGACCAGCAAGAGAAAAACCGCGGCGATCCTTGGGGGACACGAGGATTGAAGAGGTGGGCAGTGATGAGGAACGAGATGGTGAAAGAAATGATAAAATCTACGACTTGACCAATACGGACAGCTTACAAACTCAAGACGACTGTCCACTCCAGTTCCACAATAGTCATATCAGCGAACCGACGTCTGAGGAAAGTATCACCAAAAACACCGGTTGTCCTTTAGACAGAGATCCCCGACCGATCCCATATGTGGACGAGTATGATATGAATGATGCTATACTGAAACTGAAACACGATTTCTTGATCGACGATAGCGATGAAGAGACGGAGGATGCGGAAGATCCGGTCGTCAGCCTGGATCGTCACGTCCTGTCCTCACAGACCCTCGATGAGATGCCTTCTCCGAACGAAATCACCGATCAAGAGCGACAAAGCATCCTCTCCACTATTGTAAATGCAGTGGAACGGAAGGCCGCTAAAACGAAACAAGCGGCACCCAAACGGACTGGAGAAAGCCCACGTAGCCCAACACGGTCGGGAGAAACAACGCATCAACAAAATGAGACAAAAGAAGCCGTCAGAACCAGAAAACAAGAAGAAGGCAAGCTTCCGAACTCGAAGGATCCCGAATCTCGTGATGACTCGGACAGAAATCAAAGAGAGGATTCGGATAATTTTCTAGCAGAGGGGAACATACATCTAAGGGAATCTTTGATCAATGTCTTGGACGCTTTGAGATACGTCTTTCAAACTACCAACAACGGAAGTGATTGTCAAGAAGAAGCTGCTGACCAATTGGATAATGACCTCAACGACAATGGTTCCTCTCATGACCAATGTACACAAACCAGTTTACAGATGGGCACGGTCGGCGAGGACAGAGTGGACGTAGAGCTATTGATTGGCGGTCTGGAGGAGGAATTTCAGAGGTGGCTTTGGATGCACGAGAAAATGATGGGTAACAGACCGGCACATGTTGCAAATTATTATAAAAAAATAGTGTGTGTGTGCCAGCCAATCTATGGTTGTGACCCCAGTGACCGGTTGAATGCAAAACGGGACACTTTTTCAGTTTCAATATCTAACGAAATATTGTCAAATGACAAATGGAACCATCTCTTCGATAAGAAATCCAATGACGCTTTGCAGTTATTAATTATGTGTTGTTTGTATTCATCCAGGTGAAAGTAATCACATTATTATTTTAGAATTAACGACTGGACATTGTGATACTCCGGTTTATCAAAAATAAAAACAGATTAGATAGTCGTATATTTTGCCAGGCCCAATACTGGCAACATATAACCAAGATTCAACACTATTCAGATATTAGTATTCATTTGTGTTTGGATTATTCTATCTCTATTTATAGACGATGCCCATCAACATGGGTTTAACGAGGGACTAAGGAATGTCCTGTTTCTTCAGGATCTCGTGGAGCATGGCGTACAGATGATCTGGTCACTGAGGACAGAGCGCAAACAAATCGAGGTAAAACATGAGAAACCAAGATAACTATTTGACCGCATAGATGGCATATTTCACACAATACCGAGAAAACGTCATATTAACATGTACATCAGTATGCGTTGAACTAGAATAACGCGTTTTTGACGTGAAATAACACGACTGGAGTATGGCGTGAATGTTATCGATTATGAGCTGTTTCGATTGAAATGTAAAAAAAAAATTGGTAAACATATTGTCAACATTTCTTGCCCGTCCATGGAACTAACTTTCCTTCTACCATCCAGTGTGTCGTATTACTTTAGCAATAACAATGTTACACACCAGATCGCTGTCATTATTTCACATCCACATTTCATTTTGGAATTCTATTTCACATTGCAGAAGTACCTAAAAGAAAAGGAACGCGAATGGTCAGTGATGAAGAATAGATATAACATAGAAATCGAAGATCTACGACGAGAAAACTTCCAGCTACTCAACTCTATTACTACTTCAGGAAAGGAAGGTGAGCTATTCTCTCAAAAGTTCGTTATTGCAATTTAATTCAATTCCTTTATTGTATAAACATCCAAAATTCGCCGTATACAAGGTGGGGGGAGACAACTCGTAGTGAACTTCCATTACCGTAATGAAAGTCCATTATCGTAATGAACTTCCATTATCGTAATGAACTTCCATTATCGAAATGAACCTCCATTATCGTAATGAGCCCTCTCAGCAAGGCACGATTCTGGATCCGATGGCCACTAGAACGAAAAGCTCCTCAAATATCTGACAAGTGAACCTCAATTTACATCCCATAATTTTTTGATGCTAAAATGTTGTAAGAGGTTATATTTTACGTACAATAGCGGTCGAAGTTTAAAGATGTAATCAGCCTCTGAATCGATGGATTTTGTAAACTCTCTCCTGCGCTTTTTTCAGCAGAGAAGAGTAATAAAGCATCATATGTATTATATTTGATGATAGCGGGATCGCCATATACAACGAATGCAAGAATATATTGTCAGAGAAATTTGAAACTCTGCCCGCTTCGGCAGCTTTTCTGTTTCACCATTGAGTGTGTGTTTTAGGCGGAGAGGAAAATGACGTCAATGCGTGACGTGTGAGCGACGTGTGAGTGACGTGGCGACGCTCACGAAAATGAATGCTGAACAGCATGCACCACACGTATGTACGCTTGTTGACACGGCCGTGAAAAAATAAACCGCATGCCATGCTGTTATTTTTAAAGATCAATTCCTTCTATTTTCTCGTGAATGGTAGAAACAAGTTTAGTTTTTTGTGGTCAACTGTTTTTTATTTTGTACCTGTTGTAACATATGTCACATTCGCCGAGTTTGAGAGACATCGATTTCAGTCTAGATTTGAGGCTGATTACATCTTTTAAAAAAATCGAAACCCTCCTTTACCACGCCTGTTTGGAAACATCCTCGCTAAAACCAGGGGTAAATCTATTATAGATACCCCTGGTCCACTTGGGCACTGTATCTTGTTCAGCTGTAAAGCAACATTCTGCGTATATTGACCAATCATATCACTTGTTTACCGCGACCATGGCGACAGTGACGAGCTTCGAAAACACCATAGCTCAATGTGGGATACAAGGTGGCAGATGAACACGCACATTTTCAACAGCCATGAACATTAATAAATGTAAAGGAAACATAGTTTAAAACAAAATCTATTTGAAGACAAAATAAACCCATTCATCTACCATCAAACATCCAACAAGCCAGGCAAATATAGGAAACACTGAAACTTTAAAGGCGGTCCGCGATGACAGTGTATCCGACCTCACCTTCCTACTGAGGGACTTGAATTGGGGGAAATAACCCTAACGTATTTTACCATCAGCGCAGTTTCTTCTAGGTCACGTAACTGGAATGTGGGCGGAACGCGGTCTGCTGTGCAAGATGGCCAAGGGTTCGCTTTTGGCTCACAAATAGAAACCTTGACGTGATGAAGATGGTTTGGAAACAGTGAAGTTTGATTACGATCGTTCGTAGCGAGCAATCGTAACGAATGTTACAGGTTCAAGGTTCAAGGTATTTTATTTGCTAATTATAGCGCCCAATACAAGGCAGACAATCACAAAATATATACATTTGATTCACTTGATTTGATGATGGACAAAGTCAATTAATGGCTTTACTAAAAAGCGCTCTCAAGAAACAGGTGACATTTTCATTGTAACGCCAACACAGTCATAAAGCTATATTAGACACAATCGACTAATCGATATTTATACGACGTGATGGAAGTCAGACTCTGGCGTCGCCGGTCAGAGGTTACGGCGTCAATACGTTATTCGCCACATCTGTTTATTGTGTTAAAAAATCCAATTCGATGTCATTTTTCGAAGAAAAAAAACTTGTGCTTTACACAGCTTCTCTGTAGAATAGATTTTATTTAGCTAATCGAAGCACCCATTAAGGGTATGAAAATTTCAGAAAATACAGTAATGATTTTTGGTCATTTGTTATATAATTTTTACGTATTTTATTGGTATCAATTATATGGACTTTTCTTATTCAATTAATGTATAATATATCATGGTACAATTTATCTACCTCATCATGGTAAATCGAGCACCATTAAATTAATAATCAATAATTCAATTCCGTTATACAGTTTCTAACTTATAACTTGGACAGAACAATTATAATCATTTAGAGTAGTAATTCAATTCAAATCTGGAAAATAAGCAACAAAATTTGTGTTGTATGTATGTTTACATGTATGTTTTCATGCAAAATGTTCACGGGGTATTTGGTAGAACCTTTAACGTTTTGGATAATGTGTGTTTTTGCATTCATAATTATGTAATATGAGGGAAAAACAAAGAAAAATTTATAGGTTCCTATGCATTTTTACCCCTCAGCCCGGAAGGGCTCAGGGGTATTGTTGTCACCCCATCTGTTCGTCTGTCCGTCCGTTCGTCTGTCTGTCCTCTTTTCCCTCTGACACCATATCTTGAGAACTACTGAAGGCAGGCCGACGAAACTTCTGTCCATTATAGAATGTAATCTGTAGATGTGCCTTTTGTACATTTCATTGGTCATGTCCTCGTCTGTCTGTCTATCCGTCCACTTTTCTGTCCACCTATATCATGGTGTAATTCCAACATTATGTATTATGGGCCTTCTTGTGGGAAGTTTATAAAATCCAGTGTAGTCAAATCGTTTCCATAATAATTTTTTTGTATTCAGAAATGTTTTCTTTTCATTCTACTTCCAAAATATCCATGGAATGTTGCAAAAATCTACATATCACATGCACCAAAAGTAGGGTAATGGACAGGGGAGATAACCACATAGAGGAATGTGCTGGAAAATGTATGCAAGTTTAAATCTACAGTCTAAATCTCCACAACCTTTTCTGCTCGTGAATTACCATTTACCAATTCCTCTAGGGCTTTAATTATGCTTCAGTTGTCATTTGTGAAATTTCCACGCCTTGGGAACACTTATAAACAGTAGTTTGATATCCATTTTTGCCACTATCAGCAGTGAACCTTATAGATCTACGTTTATAGTATACAGAGGCTTTATTTATTAGTGATACACTGAATAAAGCCAATGTTTACCTAATTGCTATATCTTCTGAATAAATGAAACAACTTTAAGATGTATTAAGCGTGCATGAAATGAATCTATCTAACTTAATAATGAAAGTAATTTGTATTACAACAGCAATAAATTGTATTGTAACAACAAGAAAATGAGAACTCGCCCCCTGATAAATGAAAGCTATTCTGCGAAAATGATGAACAATATGAGAAAAGTTCAGCATTCTTTTGGGGATTTGCACAAAAGCCCCAGCGAACAGAGAAAGAGCACAGATAAAAGCCCCACTGGACAAAAACCTCATCCGGCCTTAAGTTCCAGGCCAGGCCAATAAGATCACAACTTTTACATATTTTTTCCACAGCTTTGTGGAAAACTTGTCTTTTTTTATACGCCCGTACATAGTAGGTGGTATACTGGATTCCGATTGTCCGTCCGTCTGTGTGTCAGTGCATACATCCGTTCGTCCGTCTGAAATTCATTCCGGGGCAATAACTTGAGAACCGCTCATCGGATTTTTCTCAAATTTGGTATACATACATCATGCCATGAGGTGTCGACTGGGATTGCATTTTGGCCACTTTCGCCAACAGTTGGTCCCATCTGGTGGTAAAATCGTATATGCATTTCCGGCCATTAACTTGAGAACCTCTAGTCGGATTCTTTTCAAATTTGGTATGTACATACCATGCCATGAGATGTCTCTTGAGATTGCATTTCGCCCACTTGCACCTAGAGGTGGTACCACCTGGTGGCAAAATCCGAAATTCAATTCCAGGCGATAACTTGAGAACCACTCATTGCATTCTTCTCAAATTTGGTATGCAGATATCATGCCATGAGATGTCGCTTGGGATTGCGTGTCGTCTACTTGCGCCTACATGTCATGCCACCTGGTCGCAAAATCTATGTTTGGTTTCCAGGCAATAACTTGCGGATTTCTTGTCGGATTCTTATCAAATTTGATATTCATTTACCATGCCAGGAGATGTGGCTTGGGTTTGCATTTCGCATGTCACAACACTATGCTATGCCTCCAAACTTCTACACCCATAAAACATGTTGGTCTGTACTGTTAAAGGTTATACCAAATGACTCTATACTACTTTGCATTAAAACATACCCAGTAGTGTTCCAAACAACAAATTAGTATTTTTTTCGTGAATAATGTCGTCGAAGTGGGTTTTAGGACACGAATAACACACATGTGGGAGAAAACGTATTGGAGCCATGACCTCTGGTGCATGACGTCACAACCTGATTACGATTGCGCCGTAAACGTCATGACGTCGGGCGTTGTTACGAAAGATTCACCCAACTGTGGGTGATCTAGCGTGATGTCGCTGACATTTTGACGTCACAACAGGCATTTGCCCGAGATCGTAATCAGGCTGTGACGTCACAGGTCAAGCGATCACAGCTTTTCCCGTCTTGAAAGGGGCGTGAAATTGTCACACTTTACTGCTGCTATTTCCAAACTTGGGCAGTTTGAAAACATACAAAAATGTAAAACAAGTCTATATAATCACCTCTACAACAATTTAGCACAAAAAAGTAGCAGATTTTGAGACCATTTTGTATAACCTTTAAGGCGCTGAGGGATTGTAGCTCCTCTGGTGCCTCATGTTTTAGCTCTAGACAATGTTAAGTGGACTGATCCATAGTCCATGATTTGATAACCCCAAAACATAGGGAATAGCCCTGATTTTGAAGCATATTCACGAAAAAAAAATCATATAATAATTAACGTTTTCTTAATTATATTCTAACTATTTAAAGATAATCACAATATTCATCAAAATTTATCAATTTGGATGGATGTTGCTGCGCAAAATTCTCGGCTAGGCGATTTTAAAGGAATCCCCATATCTAAACCTAGGAAAGGGAGATAATCTACTTGAATATAAAAAACGGTGAACACATGGAAAAGTCCAAAATCACCTGCAATCTTCATTAAATGAAATACCAAACGATACTCCGACTATACATCTTTCAAATTGTCGTTAACTACAGGTAACCGAGGTGGACGAAGAGTTAAAACTCCACATCTGAAATCTCTCCTTAAATCAAAATATGATCTGGAAAAGGCTTTCAGTCTCAACCTGGAGAAGCAAGACAAGGTAAGATCAAGGCAGTTGGTCGGATTCTTGTTGGTCTTACATGATGGTATATGTAATACATATAGAACAGTTACAGTCCATGCAGACTCAAAATATAAAAATCACCAATATCTTTCCTGAGCTCTCATATATGAAGAAATGTTTTGGGGATGTGAAACTAGTTCAGATATTCCCTTGTCTTTCAATGACTTCCTCGACCGACGTTCTACCATGGGATTAATTCGCGCATCCAGGTGTAGTAATTTACGTCTGCATACGAATGGCAACCAAATGTAAAACCTGGGCAAAGTTAAATCACGTTTTTAAAGAAGTTTCACGGTGCATACATCTCATTGCAGAGTTTGAAAGAATCCGTTGTATGGGCAAGCACTTCAACTCTAGGCATCTTCAACTCTAGGCATATTCGCCGCGTGTAGCTGAAACCCGCGATGTTTTCCTTTCGAAAACCGAATTCCATGTGCTATTCAACGGAGGAGCGATCACGTTACCGTTGTTAGTTGGTTAATTATGTTGATTTGATTGTGTTGACTTTGGATGGGTTCGAGGGCGCCTTTTCTTGACGACCTCGACTCTTCCCCCTCCCAAATCAATATAATTAACCGACTAACAACGATAACGAGACCTGTGAGCGCGATTGCATATACCTTGGCCGATTCTGATTTTTAACAAAATGTCCACTGATGGCTCAGACTGAAATGACTGAACCCACCCTTTTTTGATAAATAATCGAATTATATTACGTCTTCATTACCTTTCTTAATTCACGTCCGACTTACCTGAGATACAACACATATCACGAATCGTTAGATTCTTGGTATGTGCTTTAGAATAGGTTAACCAGAAGACTATACTGTGAAGTCATGTGGCTCTGTCAGTATGTCGGCACCTCTACTAGCTCCGGTGTAGCCTTGTTCCATACTACGTGAGAACAACGCTACGGCTGCAAGCCAGTCACCAGATCGAGTTGTTGGGAAATTGCCGTACGGGCAATATTTGCCGAACCAATTGACCATAACCAATAAAATAATTCGATTCTATGTCCACTTACCTTTCATAAAAATCCTTGTTTATGAGTGACCGTCCGTTTTTAGCTTGGCAAGAGATCGAAACTCGGACGAGGGGGGGTAAAACTGTCCACATCGCCGCCATCTTTACATCGATAAGTTTTACATGGACAGTATAACCCCCTCGTCCGAGTTTCGATCTCTTGCCAAGCTAAAAACGACGGTCACTCATAAACAAGGATTTTTATGAAAGGTAAGTGGACATAGGATCGAATTATTTTATTGGTTATGGTCAATTGGTCTGGCAAATATTGCCCGTACGGCAATTTCCCAACAACTCGATCTGGTGACTGGCTTGCAGCCGTAGCGTTGTTCTCACGTAGTATGGAACAAGGCTACACCGGAGCTACACCTCTACCCACTTCCCTTATATGTGTTGTAATTTATGCGATATTTGCGATATCTGCCATGTACTCTCTCAATTTGTTCACATTTTGGCGAATCTTCGCTTTCAGATCAACGAGTTGAAACTGCTAGTCCATCAACAACACCGGTGTATAAGACAATTACAAGAACAGATGATGGAAGATCAGCTAGCAGCGGACGTGTCACAAATTCACGGCCATAGAGCCGGTGATAGAGATACACTCCAATCCTCCGAACCACCAACCCATACATCACCGTCCGCCGATCCGTCGAATGCGAAAAACATCTCTACTGAAGTCATAAACAAGGAGATGCCATCACCGAAAAGCAAGGCTGCTGAGAATGAAGAAGAATCCAGCTGTGTGCATCTTGTCGACTTCGCTAGCGAAAATGCGGTAAGCATTGTCCACCTATATTTTCACACTAGGTGCGACTGCTGTGTACATCACATATTCAGCAATATTGTTAAAGTTGAAGCGGGCCGCACAGCACCACACTGAATCCAGTTATCAATGGGCTAGGCTGTAGCATAGACTTTCAGAAACGTCTTTTCCCCAATGTTGGAAGGCTCAGGGAACCATAAACCACAAATTACAAAATACAGCAAAAATAAACCAATAGTAATTCAACTAATATATCAACGTCAGTGGATTGTTGCATATATGAGAACGTTTACATATCACCTCCACCGTGAAGACGATGAAAGGAGAGACAGAGAGAATTAAGGTTTAACAATATTTCAATATTCAATATTCAGCAATATTTCAGCCATATAGCGACGAAGCACCTAGTTCATGTATAGCATGTTCTTGCAAGTCAAGTATACAGTATTAATTGCAAAAGTAACCAAACAGCAAAAGTGAGTTTCATACACATTGGATTTAGATTTAGTAAAAAAAATTCTCGATCTGCGGTTCAAGAGTGTCTGTTGGGATGCAAAAGTGGGGAGATAGGTAATACATTTGTAGTCACTTTATCCTAATGAGTTCATCATATCCTAATTTCAACTATAACTTGCGAAAACAAAACACCACGATTCTAATAACCCCGAATAAACACATCCATGCACTCTTTTGAAATAGACCACGGAGAACTTCGAAGCAGACAATTTAGAGACACGAAAATCTGGTCCGTTGAATGACGATGAGGCCGAGAACAGCGCCCATATTCCAACAGATGTCATCATCTCTTCAGAAGCAGAACCTTCCTCGCCAGAGATGTCCAATGTCAGTCTCTCACAAGAACGGTTGAAGGTGGAGGACATTGCTAAATTACAAGACGTCCTGTACTGTGACCACGGTGAATACACCCCCGCTCATTCCACCAGCCCGGACATTGCCACTATGCAAGTGTACAGTATCGGAGGTAGGCTTCATTGCATTGAGAATACCAGAGACAACCCGTTTCACGGTCAAAGCAACCAAAGTTGAAATGTCATCATGTAGCATAGATACATGTACCTTACATATCACCAAGAAACATCTAGCATTTGCTTTATCATGTAAAACTATCGGCAACAGCGAACTGAGAAAAAAAAAATGCAAATTCGAATCACGTACACAAATCGGCAACTACGAATCCGATGAAATGCAGTATACTAGCGAAATTTATGTGAAACTTTAACTCATTTTACTATGTAGATCTTGAACTTGATCTTGTGTTACCACAAACAGTCTAAGGGCCAACTGATTTTCCATCATATTTCTGGTGAAGATCACCAGTTTCACGAAAAGATGCCTAGGTGGTTGTATCAACCGTTCTAAATTCCAGTTCTGTCTTGGTAATGCCTAGAAGTCACAGAGATGAAGTTAGGAACACTCATGTGGAACGCCTTTCAGTTTGACTATATGGTCTCGTCGGGACAAACCGCCAGAGTCTTAAGCATTTTAATCTGAATTTATTTTCCCGACGGCGGTTTCAGTCCGTCAGTTTGGAGACACGAGTCCCTGGTGTTCATGTTATTTATCAGTTTCAACATCTGAGATTTGACGAAAATGTAAGCAATCTGCTCATATTAATACGCCTTAATCATACATATTTTTTCGGACACCAGGAATTGGCCATTTTGGGGACAATTTAAACCAAACAATTTGTGTTGGCACCGTCAAATCAGGTTCGGTTTTGATTAACAATGTGTGACACAGTGGCGAATGAATTTATCGTCCACTGCGGTATTTTTCCTTCCAGGACAAGAACTGGAAGATGTGAAGAGGACCCCTGACCACGGTTTAAATGTGCTTGACCTGAAGTATGTACAAGATAATGTGAAGAGCGCTCCACCTGAGGATGACCCAAACACAACAGATGTCTGCAAGTCCGATTCCAGCAAAGCCACGACAGAGATCTCGTCATCTGGTTCTAACAAACTTGCCAGTGGAGACGCATGCTTATAATTCGATTTTTCGGTTCGGAATCAGCTTCGGTTATACAAATGTCTCCACCCCCCAAATAATTCGCCAATTCCAGGTGTAGTAAGAAATTATTTCGTCTTCCCATACTTCATCCTATCAAATGAAAACATTTCCTATGAGTGTAACTCTTGGTGTTTTTCCAATAGGGTTAAATGGGGAAGTGGTCGCCCATTGTTCCATACGCTAACATGTGAGGTCACGTTGAAAAGCGGTATCTCCGTTTACATGAACATTTTACCTGATTGAGTCAATCAAACGTTCTCTCTCCAGAGTTCAATCATGCATATGCGTTTCTATAACAATCCATAGAATAAACAATGGTAGAGATGCTGACAATGAAAAATGCTCAATTGGTTTACCTTGTGAACTCCCAATACACCATTGGAGTTCTCACGTAGTGATACAGATTGATAGTTTTCTGTGACGTTTTGAGTGTATACTATACGTCACGTCTTCATTTCCATTGCTCGCAGCGCTAAAACGTGGACCACTGAGATGTGACGTCCATTGTCTTCGCATCCATTCCGGGTGTTAAAAGGAATAGGACCCTACCCGTGTGGTATCTGGGTGTGAAAAGGAATAGAAAACAAACGTCGTGATATGACTGAAATAGTGTTGAAAGCGACGTTAAATCATATTCACTCACTCACCCTATCCACCCACGTTTTAGGTGTAGGCCCTAATCCAGACAGCGTCCTGATTAACAATATTATAGGCACTTGAACAGATATGAATAGCTATCTATAAAAAAAAATTGTAACCATATTTGTCTGTGATAATATATATCAAACACGTATCTTCAAGCTTCGTATTGTTTATTTCTCGTCATTATCTGTTGGTTCACCGTCGAATCAATTACTGCTTCGTCGTTTCCCACAAATTCTTTGGAAATAATCCTGGAAACATTTCAGGTAACCAAACGCAACCTACTCACTGGACTGAGGTTGATCTGATTTTGATTTCTGCGTATGATCTTCCGGCCAGTCACCATTAACTGTTTCCATCAAATGACGGCAGCTAAGCGGCACAGATCAGTCCATCGGTAATAGTACTAAACTACCCGACGTATATGACTTATACTGAGTGACAACTGTGTGTGAAAACGCGAGAAACTGCAGAACTATTTCTTCACAATCAACTGTGAAACAAAACAATATAGGCGGGACAAGGGCAGTTTCTCAAAGGGCGACTTCTGATTGCACAAGACTGGTCGGAGATTGGCACCGGTGGTTTCTGAATGGACACTATACTGACGAGACCATACGAGAATTGTAAACATTTTCCAGCGGGTTCCGCAGCTTGGGTGTGTTGTGATCACAGGCCCGCAAAACAAGTTTTTTGGGGTGTGGGCGGTGGTGTTAGGGAGAAGTGTCGAAATATGGGGTCTCTTTATATAACCCCATGCTTTATATAAATCCACATCAAGGTGGGAAACGCACTTTGGGTGAATCTAGAAATAAACGCTTTACTGCCAAACAAAATACATCAGCATATTCTACAAGCATCACTTTATATATTCCCGTCGTCAAATTAGTAAATTTGTGCAATTTTTTACCTTTTCCGGGCGATTCAAAATCCAACGTAACTGTCCATCCATCTAGAAACAGTGAGATTATGGCGGGCTTCGTTCTCAATTCTGATTGGTCAGTCGCGACACGCCTCCGGCAAGAGAGGTCAAACACTGATCAGCTGTCGCGACTGACCAATCAGAATTGAGAACGAAGCCCGCCATAATCTCACTGTTCCCAGATGGATGGACAGTTACGTTGGATTTTGAATCGCCCGGCAAAGGTAAAAAATCGCAAAAATTTACTAATTTGACGACGGGAATATATAAAGTGATGCTTGTAGAATATGCTGATGTATTTTGTTTGACGGTAAAGCGTTTATTTCTCGATTCACCTAAACTGCGTTTCACATCTTGATGTGGATTTATATAAAGTATGGGGTTATATATAGAGACCCCATATTTCGACACTTCTCACTAATACCACCGCCCCCCCCCCCTCCAAAAAAACCTCTTGTTTTGCGGGCCTGTGGTTGTGATGAAGGGGATAATAAAATGTGCAATAGGCGCGTTGTTGTTGTTGTTCTCTCATTGGAGTATCCATCGGAATAGTGCTTAGCACGGACTACACCTACAGAGCTACGCATAGTTGTGTCTGTTTGTGCGTATGTGTATGTATGTATACTCTCCAACGTTAGATCGTCACTGCGTGAAGACGGGCGTTGGATGCGTTAAGGCAGGTACTGAGGGGCGTTGCCACGTTGGGTCCAATAATTCACCCTCAAACGGATTCGAACTTTTTCAAACCGGTCTAAACCGGTTCCATTTTGTATGGCTATAGCTTCTCTATTCCGTCTACAACACTTGTTAAAAGAAGTTGTCGCCGGTAACGTTACATCAGGAGCTTCAATATGACCTCAAGTATGACATCACTCATACGTATATCGCCGACCCTGCGGTCAACATGCCCACTTCTATGGATTAGTACATTGAGGGGTAGGTAAGTGCTAAGTCCAACGTGCGCTATTTGCGCTGTTTGACCGTATTTGCGCTTTCTCTATTACTACTGACGTCACAAAAGACGTCACTTTCTTCCCAGAGCTTCAATATGACACCATGCACTCCATAGTTGGATGAGATATACCCCTATGTCGCCCAAACAAGGCCTGGGCGTCTCTGCCCTTTCTCTGCACTTACTCTATTGCTGATGACGTCACTTGCGGTCCAAATACTGTACTTTTCTACTACTGCTGGGCTGCACATACGTAGAATGACGTGAGTGGATCAAATCACTATTCCAGTCGGAGTCTAGCCCACGAGAGCTTCAAAATGAGATCCCACGCGACACATTCGTACACCGGATGGCTAACCTCTATCCATACACCATCCTGCGCACTTCCAAAACTGCCATCTTTCTATACTACACCCAACTGCACATGCGCAGATTGACGCGACTTCCAATAAAAATCACGCAAGTCTGACTGCCCCACGAAAGCTTCAATATGACGCTCTACATGACCCGTTTGGATCATTGATGGTCCCTATAGCACTCAAACACTTCCTTGGGCACCCCAAAATGCCCTCTTTCGCTACTACTGTCCAACTTCGCATGCGTAGCCTGGCGTCGTTTCCAGCCCAAACCATGCCTGTCACAGTCTCAGCTCCTCAGAAAGCTTGTCGTAAGAGGCGACTATCTGGGGCACCCGTGGGGTTTCCGGGTGTGAAAAGGAATAGGACCCTACCCGTGGGATTCCGGGTGTTAAAATGAATAGGACCCTACCCGTGTGGTGTGAAGGAATATGAACCAAACGTCGTGATATGACTGGAATAGGGATGAAAGCGACGTTAAATCATATTCACTCACTCACCCATACACCTCGATGGCATGAGTCTGACTCTGCCCCACGAAAGCTTCAATATGCACCACATGACCTTTTTGGACCTTTTATGGTCGCCCAAACACTTCCCTGGGCACCCCCAAAATGCCCCCTTTCGCTATTACTGTCCAACTTTGCATGCGCGGCCTGACGTCTTTTCCAGGCCAAACCATGACTGTCACAATCTACACCACGAGGGCTTGAAGACCATATTTAGACCAAGAATATCCCCTAAAACGTTCAAACACGCCTCGGTGCACCCCCAAATTGCTTGCTTTCGCTACTACTACTCAATTGCGCATGCACACCCTGACTTCACTTCCAGTACTTCCAGTAAGTAAGGCCAGTCGTCGTAGTCTACACACCGAGGGCTTCAATATAGCATCCGGCACGGTTCATTTAGAGCAAGAATGTCCCCTAAATCGCTCAAACACACACCTGCGCACCTCCAAAATGCCCGCCTTCGCTATTACGCCTCGACTGCGCATGCGTACCATGACGTCACTTTTCGTCCAAACCACACCAAGCTTAGTATACATGCCCAGCGCTTCAAGTGAAGAACCTGCGCCCGCCATATTTTGATGAGGTATGATCCCGATCTCGCCCAAACAAGTCCCTGTGCACTTTCAAAATTCCCGCTTTCGCAACTACTCCCCGACTGAGCATATGCACTCTAACGTCATGTCGAGTTCAACCCACCCCAATCTTGGCCCATCTAGGCTCATTTGAGAGGGATTTTCCCCAGTTTTGGGTGTAACGTCCGTGTTTCCGCTTTTTAGGGTTCCATGAAAGGAACACAGACTTTACCCCTAGAATAGGGCCTGATTCGCACATTTGCATCTATATGGGAAATGCCTGTATGGGGTATAGGGATGGTCATTTTTTTTGTATTTTACTATGGGTTGTGGGGTCTGGTTTTCTTCGTCTCATCACGTAAAACATGATGGGAAGGGTCTCAGATGAAATTTTTCGAAAAGTTCACGGAGGTCTGGATAGGCCCATAGGACTACTGGCTCAGTGGATAGGTCCATACTGGGCAATTCACACATGTTCATTGCGATATGAGTTGTGGGATCTTCTTTTTCACGCCTCAACACGTAGAACAGGATGGGCGGGGTCCCGAAGCTAAGCGGTTAATTCTCTTGAAAAAGTCACTGTGCGCACGAGTAGTGGGTAAATAGCGCTGGGTGGACGTTTTGGGGTCTAGGTGAGCCCCTAGTGGTCCGATGGTGTCGTATGAAGTCTTATTTTGAAGCTCTCGTGGAGGAGCATCCGACTGGACTAACGTATCGTCCGTTTTCAATATTCTACGCATGCACAGTCTGCATTTTGGGGTGCGTGTGGGTGTGTTTGGGGTAGAGATGAACCACTATTGGTCCAAATGGGTCGTGGGAGGTGTCAAAGTGACCGGGTACTCATCTTACATCCGGGTGTTTCCATGTTTTACATCCGGGGACCCCGGTGTTTACATCCGGGTACTCATCTTACATCCTTGCGCAGGTCTGTGTGCGTAGGTCACGTGGTTTGGTGGTGTGGGTCTGCGCAAGTGTGTGACGTCACTTCCGTTTTCAGAATGACCAAAAACTACCTCCAAACACAAGAGTTCCAATTTTTCCTTAGACCTTAGACGTATGGAATGCATGTACTGACCTTCAACATCCGGGTTTCCCACTGGGTTTACCCCGGCCCGGCCGCACGCATGCACGGGTTACCCGGCCGCACGCATGCGCGGGTGATGGCCTCCGGAAGTGCGCAGGTCACGGGGCATGTATTCCTCCGCGGTGATCCGGTCTGGCGGCGATGCGGTCGTGGGGAGGAGCTTCCGCGGACAGAAAAAAGTAGTCGCGAGACTTCAAAAACGCGGGTGGTCGCCTGATTCGCCTATGACGTCACATTCGGGTCAAAAGGTCAAAGGTCACATCTAGGTCAAAAGGTCAAAGGTCCCCTTCCGGCAATGTCCGGCCCTCTCTGGGCTAATAGATACCCTTTATCCGCCCTCCCGAAGCACCCATGGAATGCGCAGGGTCCCCGACAATATTACCATCTATTTGCCAATGTTAAATGGCCAGGTGGGAACCCTCAGTGTCTCCATACAGCGAGAAACCTTATTGGCCCCAAAATATACATGAAACCATGGAAATTATAGTAATAAACATAATCTATAGGTGCTGGACGAGTCTCCACTCGCCGTCTTCCTGGTCTTTACCCGCACCTCGAACTCTTTCACTCCACCTGTTGCTCTTGTAACTTGCCATCTTCCTTCCTCGTCAAAATTTTGTGCTGGAATGCCCGCTCTTAACCTAGACCAAAACGTACTTTTTCTGTGAGCTGATTTCATTGGCTCTCTATTTTACTGCATTGCTCTTGCATTTTTTTTTTTTTTGGCCATTGATTGGTTATATTTGGCCCCATCCTAGGTCACTGATTGGCTACTTTCTCAGCCGATTAATTGACTGGCCTATACCAGTTTGGTTAAAATTAGAATCCCACATGTCTGTTCAAGCGTTGGGCATTAATGGCCCCTTAAGCTCGTAACCTATTGTACAGAAACACACAAGACAGGGTTTTGGGTGAGATCTCATTTTGTTTTTTATTCAACAATAAATAACAGCAACAACGTGAGAACAACCACGTGAAAACTGAAGTCCAGAACAGGGGCTTGAAATCGATAGAACTTAAGCCCAGAACGGGGCTTGTACATTGAAATGATCGGCGGCCCAGTCGTATACGAGTACATCTCGGTCCTCGGCCTTGGGGTACTCCTCAAACATCTGTACTATGGTAGATAAGGTTCTTCCCCGACATCGATGGTACAGGTAGAACAAGCAATATTGTCCGCACACGCTACTGGTCAGGCTTTGTAACGCTTGACTGTTCCAACACCACGTCTCTGTGCCTTGATCCATGAAGTCTGTTAAATCGGGATGTAGGGTGGCAGGCCGTACGGGTCAAAGTATTCGCCCTGCTGTTCTGTCAAGTACACGGCCACCCAATGTTGACCGGGCTGATCCATCGGGTCCGTGTTGAGAACGTAGGCGGCAGGATACACACGGTCTAATGGGAACACATCTCGGGCAAACACCCCTTGAAAGACCATACGTGTCCCTGGGTCATTCTCCAGCACGGTGGTTATCTGGTCTGTATCCATGTTAGGTGGCAAAGTCACACAGGACGTTGCGCGCCTTGTCCACTTGAATGATGTTGTCAAACTCGGCGTAGCAGATCACATTGACGGTGCTCCGAAGGGCTCGTGCAAAGTGGATTACCAACCGTAAATTGCCTTCCTTGGCGAGGGTCAGCTGATGGTCGTTCTCTAAGGTGGGGGTCAGATCGAAACAGAACAACGTGTATCCACTCGCGTAGTTCTCCCGACTGATCATATTCCCTTCGTCCTGGTTGATTTGACCAGTCGCTGTAAACAGGCTCTGATAGACTCGAATGAAATTTCCGCGCCCAAAATTCGGTGTTAAGGCCGTGGCTGAGACCTGTTGTCCGTCCACATGCAGGGCCACAAAATTGATACCGAAATGTCAAGCGGGTTCTCTGGGTAGGCTCCGCTGAAACTGGTATTTTTCACACAGGCCAAAGATCAATCGCTTGGGCAGTTCCCCCAGGAGCAGGTTTTCTTTGATGGTGCTCATATTTCCAGCAGGCACAGAGAACACTTTGGTTTGCACATGTCGGATAGGGTACTGGGCTGGTTTTGTTTCCAAGGCTTTGAGATGTCCCAATTGAACGGCTGGATTCGGTTTCACTTTTCGGACATACAGGACTGCGTTTTGGATGACGCTCTTATAGTCGGCTACATGCCTCTCTACGTCAGTGGCCATCATGGCGAAGGTCGGAGGCACCCGTATCAGTCGGATTTTGATGGGGATCTGGTTCGAGAGGTACCGGTCTTGCATGAAAAGGCCTGCGCAGTCGACCGATGAGATCGACCGAGCTGCCGTTCGCGGTGAAAGCCTTCCGTTTGTTATATCCCGCATTGTTCTCCGTACCCATGTGTTCAGCTGTGTCTCGGTAGAATAAAGGGGCCGTCAGCTGAGATTTTTTAGCCTCTCGTCCATACGACAACAGCATCTCGATGTAGGCTCGATAGGAGGTACGTGTTGGTCGAGTCACTGATGAATTTGTCGCTGAGAAAAATATCCACCTTTTGAAACATAATAGAGTGGAGCCAGAGATTCGTCGGGCCCACCGTTGCACGGTCGACGATTCTGGAGCCATCCCCATTGACGACCTTGGCTTTCACATACAAGTACGTACGGGCTAAATCCACACTGGCCGTATTCGCATTGCTGATGGTGAACTCGATGAGCCGTTTCGTTGATGCTGGAGAGCGGGAGATGCTCCACCCATAATCCCTGTTCCGCACTGGTCTGTGTGGGCGCGACGGTCCACAAATCAAATTCACTGTTAGTGGAAGCACAGGACTCACGCTACTGGTCAGGCTTTGCAACGCTTGACTGTTCCAACACCTCGTCTCTGTGCCTTGATCCATGAAGTCTGTTAAATCGGGATGTAGGGGTGGCAGGCCGTACGGGTCAAAGTATTCGCCCTGCTGTTCTGTCCAGTACACTGCCGCCCAATGTTGACTGGGCCGATCCATCGGGTCCGTGTTGAGAACGTAGGCGGCAGGATACACACGGTGTAATGGGAACACATCTCGGGCGAACACCCCTTGAAAGACCATACGTGTCCCTGGGTCATTCTCCAGCACGGTGGTTATCTGGTCTGTATCCATGTTAGGTGGCAAAGTCACACAGGACGTTGTGCGCCTTGTCCACGTGAATGATGTTGTCAAACTCGGCGTAGCAGATCACATTGACGGTGCTCCGGAGGGCTCGTCCAAAGTGGATTTCCAACCGTAAATTGCCTTGCTTGCCGAGGGTCAGCTGATGGTCGTTCTCTAAGGTGGGGGTCATTCCTCCGGGTCAGCGGTGAGCGGGACCTTTCACGTCGCATAGTTTAAGATAAGTGAATACAGTCCTGAAAAAAATCGGCTCTAATTATTAGCCTTCAACATGGTGCATCATGGGATTGCAACATGAAACATACACCCCATATTATCTGTGAATATCTGGCGCTGGGGTCACAGTTCCTTTCTGGATGCTTTCATTTGGGTTCCGATGCCGTACCGGCCTCCGTTGTATGGATGCAATTGTCACTGGGCTGACTGAGCCTATCTGCGTAATCTATGACGTCGTCGTCCTCCGACGGTGGACTACGAGTGTTAAGTTTAACCAGGACATCTCTGTAGGTCCCTCTCGTCTGCCTCCTTGTCGCGATTGATGATTTGCTAATTGGGTTATGCCGCCGCTTCACTCAGGGCACGAGCCTAGCCCAACTGAACAGCTGACCGCTCGTCCGGTGTAAACACCTGGTCCACAATAGGCACCAATTCTCAAAGGCTGTCCACAGATCGGGGTCTAGGGTGAAGCCTCGCGTAGGGTCCTGGTAACAGCCCAGGCGTGGGAAGAAGGGTCCACGGTGTACGTAGATGGCATTGTGTATGTGGATGAGGTTTTCGTCGAACTCACCGCTCAACACCCGTTTATATTTGGTCCAGCCGTCAAGATATAACGTAACCGTATTCGATACGGTCTTAGCGCGCGACCAGCAAACATCTGCATCTTCCCTTATATGTGTTGTAATTCAACGATGGTGACTTTATCCTCATAGACGTGTAACCCCACCCGGGGTGTATGGGTAAGGATGGCTCGTAGGACTGGTGACATGGTTGGCCCAATGACGAACGGTGAATGACACACACTCTGACTGACCCTCGTATTTATGGTCAGGTCCCTTGGTGACATGGTTGACCAAATGAAGAACGGTGAATGACGCACACTGTGACTGATCCTCGTATATATCAGTTGCACATAAGCGACTGTGGAGGCTCTGAAGAGCCGTTCTTTTCTGTCGCTGTAAGACGGAACTGTCATTGCCACAGCGTCAGGGTCAATAGGGCAAAGACAGGCCAACGAGCCGTCGCTGGTTCCGGCGTGAGCGCTCGTGGTCCATTGCCCAGGCATCAATGATGGCTGTCATAGTCCAGTAGTGGTGGGTGATAGCACACCTCTCCATCGAGTCCACTTTGTCGAGGACCGCTTCTGTAAACTCTTTCAGGATCTGGCGTCGCCCCTCGTTGTCGTCGCCATCTCCAAACATGGACCGAACCACTGCTCGGTAACCCGTGAGTGAATTAACCACGGTCGCATGCTGTAAAATGCGAGACGCATAGGGATGGGTCTCCGTCATGGCTCTGCAACAGTAGGAATGGGGGTGTGGGATCCAGAGGGACGTGTTTTATAGACTATGTCACACATGCGCGCCTATACGTAGCTCTACAGGTGTAGTCCTTGCCATCTTCCCCCATTCTTCACAGAGTCGAAATGTCACAACAGATAGAAGTTGGAAATTATCCCCTCACATTATGTAACTCCTTTATTTCTTTGGACGTAGACGACTGTCCTGAAAGGGAAGAGAGTGAGTTGCTGGACTGGAATTCTTCGGAGGAATATCCAGAATTGTCACTCACCACAGCTACATCACCTATATTCTCCAGTTCACAATCTGGTAGAAAACGGAACTGTCCCAAAGAAATGACCTCCGATGATCACATTACAAGGAAACATGCGGGAGCAGCGGATTCCTATTCATCGGGGATCTCCCAGCAAATTCCAACTCGAGCTGCAGCAAAACTGGGCACAGAACCTAGCAGGTCTACGGGCCTTTCCCGACTTGCAAAATTACGAAATGAACTCCTTTCTGTTAGCTCGCACCACCTGGTCTTATGCGATTCCAATCTTTCTAGAATTACAGAATCTAAACCAGATTGGCATATTTGCACCTTTCCAGGGTTTGGTTAAAATAAACTCTCGTATTTACTCAGGAACATCATTGTACCTAATGTCCAACATGTTCTCGTGAATGTTGGTGTCAATGATCCATCTCACCCTATATGGAATCTCAAATCTCTGTTTTCTCTGTATTTAAGGAATCTCTCAGAACTAGCTGTTCCATTGCCAAAATATATTTCCATCCTGTTACAATGTCCAAGAGAGCATCGGAAGAGCTATCTGTCATTGATCACCTTAACCAACTCTTCTTTGAAGGCAGCCTTTTCCATTATTTGGACACTGGAATTATCATCGAACATAAAACGGATGGGATTCATTGGATACCAGAGACAGCCAATCTTCTGTTTACAGCTTAGGTGTCCCGTATTCAAGAGCAAGGAAACTAATTAGGAATCTCGATAGAAACTTGTTAAAAATCTCTAACAATATTTATAATATTTCTCAGAGCAAATCATCTGATCCTGAAGTGTCGTTACTGTCGAGGGTATGGTCTTTCGTACCGACACCCATCTTTTCTAGAACGTATGAAATCATCCGCAACCATTCATTGATATTTTCTTGAGACCAGCCGAACTTAAAGATCACTTTCTTTGCCGAGACTTGAGAAGCTGAAGTCCACATGGAGACCGGCAGAGAACCAACTGTGCTCGGAGATACTTCACTTCAAGTCACAACTTGGCCAGCTTAGCTCCGCGTTCCCTATTCATCATTGTCGTAACAATCTTCAGAAATTCGAACGGGCAACTATTTTTTCTTTGTCCAACTTTCTGATATCGTGATAAAGCCAGCCGAAAAGGGCGGCGCAACAGTTATTATGGACAAATCGCTGTACATAGCGAAGGCTCCCAGCCAGCTGAACGATCCGAAATATTATACTCCCATTGAACATTCCTTGTTACTCCAAAATCAGACTAAACTATTTTAATTGACACCTACTATGAGCGCAACATTACTAACAAAAGCCCAAGGGGCTTCAATTTTCGCTCGTACATCTGGAATTACATTAGTCCAAAATTCAAGGTTGTTTAATGGCCTTGATCCCAATTGGTAACTAGCAATCCGGAGAAGTCCTACAATTTTGTGCTTCTGAGAATGTAACATACATATCACATCTTATATTGAATCATAAACTAAAATGGGTTCAACTCTTGGTAACTAGGTGACCTTGAAACAAGAACCGAGAGCTCATATATCCCACACAGAAAATAGTAGTTTTCCTTCCAATAGATTCTTTTCAGGTGAGACAATTTAAATATGAAGAAAGTGATGAAGTAAACCTTTGTTCTTGAGTTAATAAACAGGTATAAAGTTCATAAAGTACCCCTCTCTCAGTTAAATTAGTAAATGTATGGGGTTTTTCACAACGTAGCTGTTTCTTACATGCATCAAACACGCGGGACAAATGCCATATGCATGTAGTGGATACAACTCTGAATATTCCAACCTAACACGTATAGTCAGCTAGATTCAGTTTTTGGGGACTTTGGCCTAGATCTTTGACAAATTGATCTGAAAATGAATATGGCTTCTCTTTGCACAAAACCATCTGGATCCACCTCCTAATGAATAGAATCGCTTCGAGAATGGAATCGAGATGCCTTCAAATGGTTTGAACCATTCAGAAAGCATATGCTTGTAATATACATATGTTGTTCTCTGCGGTAGCAAAATTAATCTACATGGAAAGAAAGAATCATCACTCACTGAAATGGTATAAGCTGGTTCATTATTATTCAGTACAGTGGTTTTTGGCTTCCGAATCACGGGGAGTTGTGGATCACTTTCCCAAAGAACGCCTGATATTTTTTTGCAATAAAGCATCTGTGTTAATCTTTTCTGGGCTTATTGGAACGTCTGTTTCTGTGAACTCAAATAAATGTCAAACAATCGACCTGCGTTGTTTGTTTCTCGGTTAATTTGGCAAGGTAATGCCGCCGGTACTACGCAATGGCAAATTGACGCTGGGTCAAAAACCGCGTGTGATTTCTTCGATGTTAAATCTATGAGAAATAAGGTGGGGTTAACTGGTAATTTCAGTATTTATTTCACTGATAGAATCATATTAATGGTCAAACAAAATATATCTAATGATTTGCGAAAAGTCTTAACTCACCAGCATTGAAACTTTAATACCGCAGTAGAGATGTCAATTCCGGATCAACAAAATACGCCCCGTTTATTCCGTGTGGTTACGTAATAGAAAATTGTGACACTGAAGACTATATGCACAGGGGCAAATGTCCGAGGGCAAAGTTATTGTTTTAGAATAATTTTAAGTCACAGAACGGGATGGTCTTATCCATACCACCACCACCACCAAAGATTTCAAAATGTTCATCATTTAAAATTGGGAACAAATGTCGATGTATTCTTTCCTCTATATTCTTTCATCCTTATAATCTGCTAAATGGACAGATGCCCATTTGGATAGTTTATCCAAAAAAGTGAAATGGATAGTTTATATATTGTAATCTTGAAGATGCGAGTTGATTTCATTCTGCTGTCCGAAACACGATGGAAATGAGTGTAACTTTCTTCGAAATTTTGAATCTGAATTTCATACAGTATAAGAGAGAAGTCCATATCAGGTCCCATTGTGAAACATTCTCTAGAGGTTTCTATTGAACCAGGTCTGTTAGGATCAATCTTAAATGAATGGTCTCGTCCCTGTACAAATAATCATGGGTCGAACTACCGAAATGCTGCAAGAATTAATGTAATTAGTGAGGATAATTGCCGTATATGGCAAGGTCAGACAGATCAGGCCGTCGTTGTCTATGAAGAATTTCCGCCACAGTAATGGCAATCCAACAAAGTCCAGGCATGTTATACACCATTGATTGCCTATTGGGATATTGGTGATGCCCGCTCAGGCTGATAAAAAAAATCCAATTTCAGTGGCTGTAACGACCGCTAGATGGCGTAATCCGCTTCTCACCAAAGTGATTCGCAACTGCCCGCGCTGGTGCACTGAGACGGATGTGACTTTCTCATTTATTCACAAGCTCGATTAGAGAATTTTTACATAGAATTATCGAGTACAGATTTTCCTAGAAAATAAGACCAAGAATCACTCTCAACTCTTAACAAAACGAGCGCCAGCAGTCTAGATGTATAAAGTGATTCGGAACTCCGCTATTAACTGTATAACCAACTTATTTCGAACCTACTTTTAGAATTTGAATCACTTTATGAGATACGTTCAGGAACTGTGCATTGGTATAAATTCTGCAAGTCTAGAATATAATTACATATGTTCTTCTGAAAGTATATCAGAATGGGAGAAAATCTTTATTGATATTATTTATTTGCTAGCAGCTTGACTTGACGCTTCGTTAGAGATTTCCCCGTTATTCAGACAAATAGTGACATTGAAGACCACAGGATCGACCGGTAATTCACTCGAAACCGGAGAATTTTAACATAAACGCTCGATCGAAGTTTTTTAGCACTCCCTTTCAACTCTTCTCGTGGACAAAGCAGTATCGTTGACAGTAAAACGTGTGTGACCGTATAGGTCCAAAACGTCATTGCGCCCTGAATTGGAGTAATTTGCTAGACACAGGAAATCAGCAATAAATAATAGAAGGTAAGCATATTATTAAGCCACGCCTGCTAACCATGTTGTTTCTGTTTTTTCTTTCAAAGAAATTAACCCCCTGTTGTTTGTCAATTGAAGCCAACGGTTTTTCTCAGATCAACTAGTGTGACGTGGGAATTATCAACATCTCCAATTCCGAATGTCAATATTGCCGCTAGCCACTTCTGGGCTGTCTTATAGGAGCAGTACACTTTATTGATATAATCTCTTTGTTTGATCTTATTTATTTGATATATTTGGCAAAGAATTTGTCTATGGGAAGTTCATGTCGAGTTAATTTGAGAAAAATCGGGCCTAACTAAGAAGAAAATATATACAATAATATAGATTCACGGAAAAGAAGAAAACGTTAAAACTCACAATTCCAATCAATAGTCTAGCATCCGGCTGACAATTGTTAGAGGTCAATAGCGGAGTGAAAAAAACCTCACTAAGCCCGACTGCGTTGAATTTGAAATTAACGCCTCAAATTACTACCCGACATGAAACCGATTGCTTCACACAGTGAAACTAACAACCACTCCGCCACTGATCGACATATACAAACAATTCTTTTAGCGGAAGGTGTTGAATTAATATTATTTTCTGCCATTGAATCAACAGAGGCTTACATGAAATGCAAGCATATATCAGGAAAACAGCAATGGCGATTGATGAACTGCTGCCGCTTGCAATGAAGTGCGATCCCACGCATAGGTCCATCACGATGGAAGAGGATATGGGGTTACCACCCACAGAGGCCCTGGAAAATGTGATCAAACTGCGGAAACAACTGTTCTAGGAAATGTTGCCTCAACAGTACCATGGAATGCCTAATGGTGTTTAGGACAAACGTGCGAGGCACAAGAACAGTTGATCACTGGCACAAGCGCTTCTGGTTGAAGAACAGTCGGAAATTGGCACACGCGGCTTCTGCTTGGACAAGACAAGAGCATACGAGAATTATAAACACACCCACAACTCCTCCCCCAGCTCTCCCCCGTGTTGTGATGAAGAGGATAATAAAATGATTGTCCTGTAATCCTTGTTGTTCATCTCATATCTGTCTGTGTCAAGGCGTTAAGACATCAGGCTTTAGGTATAGGTGCGGGTGTGTGTAAGAGGGTCTTATTGCCCAATGTTACGGGCGTTGGATGCATTAGGGCAGATGTTGACAATGTTATGATGGTGGATCCCATAATTTACTCTCAAACGGATTTGAATCCATCCAAATAGGCCTAAAGCAGTTTCATTGTGTACGAGTATAGCCTCCTATTCCCAGAACAGTTGCTGACAAAAGTTGTCTGCCTTGTCGTTCCATCAGAAGCTTCAGCATGACTCAAGTACCCAACTCCATGGTGTACCCCAAGGTCGTCATGCCCACTGAGTATTGTGGTGCAGCTTGGTTCAACAGGTACACCTAATTTGACCGTACCAACTTTCTCTACTATTCATGACACATGGGCGGCGGAACCGCCCCGACCACCCCGACCATGGTCGGGGCAATAATTCCAGGACCGCTGATTACCGTCTACTAGAGTTGGAAATATCTATACCTACACCTTTTCAGAGCAAATTGAACCATAATTCGTACCATATGTATGGTAACTTACATATATTTGGGTCTAACAGCGCCATCGACTGTACGGTGCACTTATTAAATGTCCAGATGGCGCTGCTGACCTGTAAAATTTAACCGCCAGCAGCGCCATCTGTACATCTTGAGTGTACAGTTGAATAAATATATAGGCCAATAATCATCATTTTGTCTTGGAATCTCGTCGATAAGTCTTGGGCGGTATCTTCTCTTCAGCGTTCACGAACACTTTCCCGGACGTTTCAGTGTTTCGTATAAATTTTTATACTTCTGTTGACAGTCTAATCTTTTTTTGGGGGTATTTTCCTTCTATCTTCAGTCTGACAATAACAATTCTGAAATATTTTGAACCCACATTTTCAACATATTATCGAGCATTAATATGGTATTTTATGTGCCGAAAATAGCTCTAAATGCATCTCCTGCAATCTAGGACCCCGGAGCTTCCGGGGCCTAGGCTGCCCCTGGACCCTCGCCTAATTCTGCTGTGATCGTTGGTCGGGGCAATCTGAAATCACTTCCGCCGCCCCTGTGACATCACCTATGACATCACTTTCAGCCCAAACCGACACTTTCATCCCCAAATTTGTCTAGTCTACGCCAAGAAGGCATCAAGATGAGATCCTGCACGGCATATTCAGACCAAGATCCCCCAAATCATTGAAACACGCCTCTGTGCACCCTCAAACTGCCCACTTTTTTACTACTGTCCAACTGTGCATGTGCGCCATGACATCACTTCCCGTCCAAACCAACCCAAGCATCCTCCAGACACTGAGGAATTCAGTGACACCCTCCACGTCCCATTTAGAGCAAGGATGGCCCCTAAATCTCCCAAACATGCACGTGTGCATCCCAACATGCCCGTTTTCACTATAACTCCTCCACTGAGCATATGTACCATGACATCATTTCCCAAACAAACCATCCAATTGAAGCACCCTCTACATGCCGAGCTGTTCAGGACGAGACCCTGTATGCCATAGTTGGATAAGATATAGCCCTTCAATCACACAAATATGCCTCTGTACACCCCAAATTGCCAGCTTTCACTACTACACGATAGACGTCACTCCAGTGCAAACCACCTCAAGCGTCATCTACACGCCACGAGCTCCCACCCTCCATGACCCTTATGATCCATATATTGGTCCACCTGGACCGATTTGACGAGGTTTCTCTCATTTTAGATTCTCAGGAGAATTCCTACTTTTGCATGCAACCCAGCTCAACCATCGCTTCACGTTGACACCATATGTGATCCCTGTGGACCCCCATGGGCCCACCTGGATCCATCTGATGGCATGTCCAGTCTGTTTTTCTGCATTTTTCCCTGAACATCTTAGTTTTACATCCACCCAGCCAGTCACATGACCTAACCATACAACAAACCACTGGCCTTGAAGAGCACTTTACTTTGATACCCTCCCAAATTCCGTAAGACCCAAATTGGGCAATCCCGACCCATTTGAAGGGGATTTTCCCCATTTCTGGGGTAAAGTCTGTGTTTTCGCTTTTTAGGGTTCCAGGACAAATGCTAGTTTTACATTCACCCCACCCATCACATGCCCTGAATTCCCCTCTCCATGTTGCCATAGCAGCTCCAGGTTCAACGTTCAGGGCAGCGACATTATGCCCCATTTTACGTCCCCACTGCATCAACAAGATTTCGCCTCTGTACACTACTCAACCCACATGAAGATTGTTTACTGATATTCAGAGAAAGTTACAAATTTTGAAGTTGGGAGAATGCCTGTGGCAGAATAAACCACATGGCTGGGTCTCAAACGTGCATGGTAATGTAGCTTAACTAAATTTGTTTGGGTTACATTGCCCATGGAAAACTCTCATCACTCATCTTCCATAATCTATATGATTCTGTAGATCATGTCAGAATAAAAATGTTCTTTTTGTTCGAGCAAGATTGCATGAAAACTGACAGAGCTAATTTGTTATTAAAAATATTTGTTGGGTCTGTATAAAGCATTGGTAAACAAATCATCAGGTCCATCAGCGAGGATCCCGGAGCCTAGTACTCCAGTCCTAGAGGAAACCATACTTCAAACTATGGCCATAGCCTGGGTCTCCCGATCCAATTACTGTAAGGCAAGCTGCAAGAACTTGTGGCAAATTGGTTCTCAAAGGACCAATATTTACAACCAAACATAAATCAGTTTTATGTACGCATATACTAAGAGTAAACTAACACAGGAAGGAAGCAATCAGAGATTGCTCAATTGTATGCCCCCCCTTCCGCTTTAATCCGACACTGCCCCGCCATTGTTCTGTTGTTTATTGGTTGGTGGAGGCCTAATTTGGATAATTATAAAAATTCTGTTTCTGTCACTTTTTTTGCCATGCCTCACATAATACATATTCCAAGTATCAGCCAACAAGTGATAATACGATGTTTCGATGCAAGATGGTCGCCAGGGCTTTCGCCAAATCCGAAAATGTGACCTGGTTATGAGACCTACATTCCTTGGGAGTATATTGTGGTGAAATTATGAAGCGATCAGTGAACTTTGAATTTTGCACCCAATTCACTCTTTTTGGGGCAACTTCATACTCTAACTTCAGGACCTATGTTGTCTGCTTTGGAATGTAGGATAATATATAATATAGCCATTTTTCTGGTCCAAATCGGTTATGGACTGAGATCCAGCCTGGACAAATGAATATATCCCATTCACTTTAGTTTTGATAAACAAAGGGCCATAACTCTTGAAAATATAACCGAAAGCAGAGAAACTTCACGCTGCACACCAATGGGTCACTGACCACATATCATGCAAATTTCATACTTGTCCATACAATATTAACCGAGATCCAGCCCTACAAGTCTCAAAGATTTGAAGAACAAAGGGCCATAACTGTTGAAAATATATGCGAAATGTGGAGAAACTTCACGCTGCACAACTACAGGGCACTGACCACATATCCTGCAAATTTCATAATTGTCCATACAATATTAACCGAGATCCAGCCCGGACAAGTCCCAATTCACACAAATTTGAAGAAAAAAGGGCCATAACTCTTGAAAATATATGTGAAACGCGGAGAAACTTCACGCTGCACAACTACAGGGCACTGACAACATATCCTGCAAATTTCATAATTGTCCATACAATATTAACCGAGATCCAGCCCGGACAAGTCCCAATTCACGAAGAATTCAGGAACAAAGGGCCATAACTCTTGAAAATATAAGCGAAACATGAAGAAACTTTACGCTGCACAACTGTGGGGCACTGACCACATATCATGCAAATTTCATACTTGTCCATACAATATTAACCAAGATCCAGCCCGGACAAGTCCCATTCACAGAGATTTCAGAAAAAGGGCCATAACTCTTGAAAATTATACCGGAACTCGGAAAAAACTCAACGCTGCACATCTACGAGGCACTAGCCACATTCCATGCAAGTTTCAATCCTGTCCATCAAATATTAACCGAGATATTGCTCGGACAAGAAATTCGGACGGACAGACGGACAGACGGACAGACAGACAGACGGACAGACGGACGGACGGACAAAGCGATCGCTATATGCCCCCCCTCTAGTTAGAGGGGGGGCATAATAACAAAAGAAGACGAGACAGTTTTGAGAGAGAGTTGGGTAGAACAAATTACCCAGTAGCAGTTTATTAGACTTTCTATGAGGGTACAGAAGAAAATTCACAATAAAATCACACACCAATCCAGAATTATGCGAGGTTGGTTTATATCACGGTAAAAGTGGGTATTTTCTGACGAGTGCTTTCACCCTATAATCCTACATGTAGATAAACTGAAATTAATCATAGCTGTAGTTTAGGGCTGAAATTATCTCGTGTAATTTCCGTTGTCATATATACACTATTCCAGTTGAATATAATCAATACATACAAAACATTCATAGAAACTTCTCTGTGATAGACTGTCTAAAAACCAACTGAGGACGAAAAAAACAATAGTTTATATTATTATAAAACATTTTTGTACAGAAATATCCAGTTGTATGGTTTAATATTGCACATATTATTAATAAGGCACGAAAATGTACAAGCCCGGTGTTGTAAAACCATGAACTAGAGCTCAGTACATCAGTGTAGTTCCTTCGGTTTTTGGCCACGATCGAGGTAAAAATATTTTTGCAAAGGGGCCAAAGAATTCTTGAGTGGTACAAAACAGACAAACAGTCGATTGGTCTAGTAAACAGCTGCTCACTACCTCTCCATTCAAGATTTCTGAAATACAAGTGAAAAGTTCTGGTTACATTTATTGCCTGCACAATACAACTAATAGGATGAAGTGAATGTTATATTTCATTTTAATCTTATTACAGAACACGCATATTTTTTTTCTCCAATTAATTGTTGCCATCACGGAAATTGGGCGCACGCCCTATCTGTGCCCCATTTGCACCCTACTTGCACCTTGTCTATCTACTGTGCTCTAATTGTGCCCTATTTCTTCATCCCATCCATCCTGTTGCGCCCTAATTGCGCCATTCAGAAATGCGCCCTAGAAGCTAGAGATAGGGTGCACCCTAACTGCGCCTTACATGTATTTAGTTTGAAAGTTTCTGATATTCAGACTGCGCCTTACTTGCGCCCTGTGGACATAGATGTTTTCTCCAAACTTTAAACTGCGACCTATCTGTGCCCTGTGGACATAACTACTTTTCGATAACTCAGACTGCACCCTAAATGCGCCCTCTGGAAATAACCATTTTATTCAAAATTCAGAGTCAGCCCTACATGTACACATGTGCCTTCTGGACTTTTTTTCCACAAACATTTAATTAGCTAGTGGGTAATATAAAGGGTTTCAGATGTGTGTAGAACGAATTTGAAGAAAAAAACTCAAGAAAGAGTGAGCAAAAGTGTCTGATGACCTAATGTACCAATTCTACAACAGCTGTCTAGTACATGCACATATATTTTTTCTTGTAAATGTAATTCAAATCATGAATGCACATTGTAGATGAAGATAATGTACATGTACCTGCAGAGTAAAATTAGATTTATTTAGACGCGGTAGATGCCAATAATCATCTTTCACCTTCTTTGCATCTTAAATTGCAATTTATGTACATGTATACTGCTCTGTTCCCCAACTGCACCCTAACTGCGCACTATCAGTACAACATTAATGCTATTATTGCGAGAGTGCACCTTAATCGCGCCCACAGGCCCGCAAAACAAGAGATTTTGGGGGGGGGAAGGTATTAGGGTGAAGTGTCAAAATATGGGGTCTCTTATATATAACCCCATCCTTTATATAAATAAACATAAAGGTGTGAAACGGACTTTGGGTGAATGGAGAAATAAACGGTTTACCGCCAAACAAAATACATCAGCATATTCTACAAATATCACCTTATATATTCCCGTTGTCAAATTAGTAAATTTGTGCAATTTTTACCTTTGCCGGGCGATTCAAAATCCAACGTAACTGTCCGTCCATCTAGGAACAGTTAGATTATGGCGGGCTTCGTTCTCAATTTTGATTGGTCAGTAGCGACACGCCTTCGGCAAGAGAGGTCATGCACTGATCAGCTGTCGCAACTGACCAATCAGAATTGAGAACGAAGCCCGCCATAATCTAACTGTTCCTAGATGGACGGACAGTTACGTTGGATTTTGAATCGCCCGGCAAAGGTAAAAAATTGCACAAATTTACTAATTTGACGACGGGAGTATATAAAGTGATACTTGTAGAATATGCTGATGTATTTTGTTTGGCGGTAAACCGTTTATTTCTCGATTCACCCAATCCGTTTCACACCTTTACGTTTATTTATATAAAGCATGGGGTTATATATAGAGACCCCATATTTCGACACTTCACCCTAATACCCCCCCCCCCCCCCCCCCCCCCAATCTCTTGTTTTGCGGGCCTGTGATCGCGCCCCAACTGCGCCTTTTCTGTGACCCAACTGCGCATTCTCTAATAGGGCGCATATAAGGCGCAAATAAAATATTTGGAACATGCCCTAATTTGCACCCTAGCCGTATTAGGTGCAGATAGGGGGCGCGCCCCAATTGCGCCCTAGCTGTCTCAATTGATCAGCTCTATTTGTGCCTTAAATGCGCCCTATTTCGGTGACGGTGGTTGATTCTTTAAAATTACAAGTTCATATCAATAACTTAGGTACTACATGTACATGCAACAACAAAATTAAAAGCATGTCTTGTGAAATTTTGTTAAGTTCATCATTCAGAAAACAACAGAAGAAAGGTTAAGCTCCTATACTTAACCAGTCTATACTTAGACAGTCATAAACCACTTTCAGAGAGGAATACCAGACCAGAACAGTATGAAGGGAAATCATGCCTCCACATTAATTCCATCGTTGTTTGTCCCAAAACTATACCATTGGTGGAACTGTGTGTGGTACTGGTACATACATCACTGATCATTCTCAAACAATCTGTATGTATGTTATTAGGGAGATGGTCAGAAATATATGCATTTTACTATGAGATCATCTTCTTATAACGATGTTACTAGTGTGTCCAGAAATGCTTTTTCCCACTAACCAAATTGAATTTTGGTGAAGATATTACATATTATCATCCTGTGACAAAACAGCCGAGACCCTGTAAATTCTGTGAAACGGGCTGTTGTATTTATACACTTCTGATAATGTATTTGTGAGCTTTCCAACCGATCAATTTTCAGTACACATTTGGGCAAGAGTAATTAAGCCAAAAGCAAGTCAAAATAACAAACACACGGACAGACAAGATTCCAATATCTTCCAACTCGAATAATCATCACATCGAGGGTACGACAACATGCATTGCATTATGGGCCAATAAAGAAAAAACATCGAAGAACTGTGGTGACTTTTTCTTTAGAGGAACAATCTGGTGCATCGGGGACATGCAAAACTGTCAAGCTATTGTTTTTTTTTCTACTTTACTTTTCCTATCACAAAAGAGGCATTAATGCTATCAGTTGTCTAGGGATGTACAAGCACTATTGGTTACAGGTGATCCTGGAACTCGTTGAACTCATTAAATCATATCAAACTGCATGGAGACCAACATGCCAGAATAACTGATCACTGCATACGACAACATGTGAACACGTCAAGTTGTGCTGTTTACCCCTTGGCACTGTAGCTGCTTGTCAGAAGGCTGATCTTTATTCTGCTGCGGGAGTTTCCTCTTCCCCTTCTACCCCCCAGGGTTTGTCGACATGCTGAATTTCTGGCGGCGGCAGCTCCTTGGCCAGCTCTTCAAACAAGGTCATCCTCTCACCATAGGTTCTGTGGTCAGTGTGGCGCTCGTATTTACTGCATAGCTGGATCTTTGGCTACACAGGTTGCATAGGGAGGGAGGCAGGGTTATAAGGAGTCGAGAAATGAGGGGAATGGAGCGAGAGAAACAGAGAGAGAAAATGGTGTATAATGTAGACTGTACACCTTCTGTGCAAAAGAAGCCAGTCGTTTACCTTTTCAAACATGCTTTTCTTTTCAGCAAATGATCTTCGGTCAATAATACGATCATGCTTCGCTGAAGAAAGTTGAACTTTAGTCTGTAAAATTGAGAAACGATAATTCGAAGTATTATTAACTTGAACTTAAAAAGTTGACCCTAAAGAGTCCTTCCTTACAAAAGTTTACAATACACTTGTCTGAAATTGTGTTATACAACATGTAGATAATTCTTTAACATTCCAATGAGACTTACCGGGGCACCAGTGTATTTATCAGCCAAACGATCAAAACTGAAACAAGACAGTTAAAAATTCACAACAGTTTCATTGTTCTCTGTCTTAGTAATACGGTAAGTTCCCTAAGTATTCGCGACCCTAAGTAAATTCGAAAACGTGCATTTTTCGCCAAGTCACGTGACACTGTTCCCTAAGTAATCGAAAACGGCCCATTCGCGAAAAACCGCGGTCCTAACTATTCGAAAATCTCCCATTTATCGTGGTCGCGAGATTGATAATATTATGTAGTTGTGCGATGGAAAAACTTTCAGATCAACGAGTTTCCTTGAAATTAGTATTTGATAAACCTTGCAAACTTTTTGAGCATTTTGAACATAACCAATTGTAACAACTAAGTTGATTTTCATTATGTCTCAAACGAAATGTATACAATGTTTAAACCGCGATTTCTCATGGTCATTAAATTGGGAATATTGCCGGTTTACGGGGACGTGCGATATTAAAAATCGCCGATTGAAGAGAGCATACATTCGATATTATACTGAAAATATCAAAACGAAGAACTGGAAGTTACGTTTCATTCGGTCTTAAAAAAATATAATGCTGAAGTTTGACCGGACATTTGAACCACGGATTTTCTTAGTCGCGGGGTAGAGATTTACGATCAACCCCAACCCCAAGTTGCATTAATTTTGGCGACTGTATGCCATGTGCGCCTCACCCTAAAACCAGAAACCCGTCTGTTTAGGTCCAACTTCGGATTTTTTTCCGAAGACACGAATGTTGACATTCCCAGCTATGATACTGAAAACATATTTTGTACTGTTCAGACAAAAATAATTTAGAAACGTATCATTTCCAACGAACGCGGCGATTCAGAATATTTTACGGCCTTGGAATTCGCGGTGATGCATATACCGAAAGAAGTTTGCGCTCTTGTATTCAACTTTTCAGAAGCAAGCAATAGGACAGATTTATTCTCTTCAATCACCCCTGGATAAAATAGAAACGATGATGTTATTCAGAGAATTATCATGAAAGGAAACTGTGACGTGCAGGATTAACCGTGACATATGGCTGCATCGGAATCTTCATAGCCGTAAAAAGCGTGGAACGGCGTCATTGTGCACGGTGTCATTGTTTCATGCTTCGCATGGGTCCTTAAAAGTTTGTAAAAGTGCATAATTTTTATATTGAAAATTAAAGGCCTTGAAAGTCCTTGAAAATTAGAAGTTTTGAGTGAGTTATTTTACACTAAGATATTACGGTACTTTTGACTTGATTATTGACACAAAAGTTGAATGTCGGAAGAGACGTTTACGTAAGATAGCCGAGATCATAGGCGGTAATTTGATGGCAACTGAAGCGGAGGTCGGAATAGTGGGTTGAGATTAAAAATAAAAAAAATAAAAAGATGGAATAAACTAATAGGTTTTCTGTCTACTTATTCTCTAAATTATACTGTCTGAAATGTAAATTAATTTTGCTGAACCCATGAGGTAATATTAGATAAAACACGGTTGTACATTTGGCTGTTTCGTCATCATCATCTATCGATCTGTCTTTCGTCAGAAATATTCCAGAATACATTTACATCTGAAACAGATTGAACCAATTTTTAAAAAAAAATTCATGAGAGTCGTGACCTCACTGTTACGAAGGCAAAGTATATATTGAGGTTGTGTTGGCTGAATATATTATGAAGCGGGAACCGTGTACAAGCGAAAGTTTGACCCACGTGCCATGCTATCCAAGTATTGATCACGGGATGTTATTGCAACTCTGTGTGGCGGGAAAATGTACAACCAACACGTGGCATGTTGAAACTCATTCTTCCATGTCTACAGACCCCACCTAATTCTATGAAAGTATTTTCATACATTTGTTAATAAAGGATTGATGGGATACAGTGAATTGTTAGAATGGACAAGCAATTCATGTCTTTCGTTTAGCCGCTATTCATGGCGGGATGAGCTCGTTCCAGCTGGGAAGATTGTATATCGTCTGACGAGTTGGCCCTGAATTGGGTCTGTCGTGTTGGCCCTGATATGGGTCTTCAGATAGTGTCGGTCGCTTGAGTAATTTGCTGTTCGTTTCATTGACATAAACAGTTTGAAAAGCCCTTCCACAATATTTCTCTATGAAGAGCAATCAAGAAATTATTAGGTTTGATTCTCAATCTGAAAATGACGTAATCTGTGTTTCGTCATTAGATCGTTATATATTTTCACGTAAACATCATGGCGTCACTGGGATAGTTGTGCCTAGTCTTTTCGGCCGTGAAAAAAATTCTGAAAGAGTTCAAGCATGTCCTGAAGAGAAAATAAAGAAAATATCAGAATGTCTAAGTGACAGAATATGCCCTTGTCCCGTATGTACTAATACAAGGATATACGCGAATTTGTGATTTCAAATTGGCCTGGCGTCCGATGAAACTAATCTCTTCATTGTCAGTCGATCATTGCAGTCAATTATTCGAACCTAATTTAAGTGGTTATAAAGAGCAGAAAGAATGCTTTATTTATCCTTTGATCAATTGCGAATTATTGCCTGACAAATCTAAACGCACAACAAACATTTCCCGGGTTTTGCTTCCGGGTTTCCCCTCGACCACACGTCTTCGTACCACTGAACTTCGACGAAGTATATTAGGCTTCATTCTACACACAAAAGTATAGTGAATGTCTCGTGGTTGTCGATTTTATATCATTTAGAGTGCTGTCTGGGGTAAATATCACAAAATTGAAGAAACATCACAGACGACGTAATGTGACCTTTCAATGTCGAACGGTATGAGCATTTAACACAGGGACTCTAATGTACGAAAACGTCCGATTTTCTTGAACTGACCTGCACAAACTATTCGGAAGTGGTCAGTTTTTCACGACTGCGATATTCACTTCCGGTCACGAATACTTAGGGAACTTACCGTATGTAATATCCATGTTAGCTTTGATGCTACAGTATCTGCAATTGTTTCAAAGTTTAAACAAATTTTATCAATAATTCCATAATTTTAGTAACAAACATCTTCCATTATCACAGAGATGATCTGTTAAAATATTCGAACAATAACCATGAAATAAAATACACAATATAGTGCAATATATTTAACATGCTTAAATTATAATCATGCTCCCTATTAAACCCTTTTACTGCCAGTGATCACTCACAAGCTGTTAGAATCATAGCTATTTTTTTTTTTTCTTTTCTCTAAATTTTTCATTTTCAAACTTGCGTGAATGCATATGCTCTGGAATTGAGTAAACACAGTGCCATATGCTGGTCCATGGATGAAAACCCTGAATTGACAGTAGGTTTACATGCATGACAAGCCTGGTTGATTTTATTAAAAAAATTATGGTAGAACATTTAAGCACATGACTGGATATATGAGCATGCTGTACATATAAGCATGTGGTCATATATATATAAGCACATGGCTGAATTTATGAGCATATGGTTGTCAATTTTAGCACATGGCTCTATCTGCATACACAAAGCTGAAGATATGAACATGTGGCTGTTCATTTCAGCACACAGCTGTATCTATATGCACAAAGCTGAACATATGAACATTGGGCTGTTCATTTCAGCACATAGCTGTAACCTGAACAGATGGCTGTTTTTATCTAACTCGATGGCTGAACATCAGCTTTACGCTCCGCACCTAAACCTGTGTGGCTGTTGATCTAAACATGTGATTGTGGATCTAAACACATGGCTGTGTACTGATCTATTAGCACAAGACTGGAGAAAGTAAGACTAGATTTGTACAACCTACCAGAGAATTTGCAGTACTAGTATATCTGTCAGCCAAACGATTGAAACTGAAACAACAAAGCATGCATACACAAAAATAAAGCAGGCCAGCAACAGTAAATACAATCAGGTGACCATAGCAACCGAGTCGTAGCAGGGGTAGAATTTTGAATTTTTTTGCAAGAATCCAAATATTCTCGCTGGACACCATAGCACGAACCTTCAGAATCTGGATTCTAGCAGCAAAACTGCTAGCAGATTTCCGCCGAAATTCTATCCCTGCATAAAGAGTGAGAGTGAGAAGACAAACCACAGAGAATGGTCAATAATCTTATCATCCAATCACAGAAAGTGAATTCTCCTGCCTTGGAACAGCAAATTGATCAAATGAGATGACAAACTGATGCAGTGGAGAAAATGTCATACTGTTTACTTCTCTTTTTTTTTCGTCAGCTCCACAGCAATAAGACTGAATCTGTTTTCAATAGTTCATGTTGTCCTTTTGATGTAAAAGTGTCTCGATACTGGAGCAAAATCCTTTACATGTATTTACATACATTTTAATTATTATTACTGTTCCAGGTGAGTCAAGTTATCAGAATTGAACAATTGTGAGTCTAGCATTGGACATGTACATCAATGGAGTCACTAATCCCTTCGCCATATGGTATCCAAGCCCAATGTATGAAATACATTCTGCAGGTAGATACATATCGGACTCCATATTGTTCGAGTGACCATATTATTGACCATTTAAATGAACAATAAATACGCCCAATGCCTTTTTAACAGCTGTATTTTTGATTTCTGAGTGTTTCGATATGTGAAGAAGTAGCCTTCTAACTCTCTCTCAGTGACAATCTGCATGCCTCAAAACAAAACTTCAGCCACAAACATCAAAGTCCTCTATAATAACGCAACACTTTACACAAAAGAAATGAAAGAAACGGGGGTACAAACTATTAATCGATACAGATACTGGGTGACAATTTCAAATCATGATATTGGCATGCAGCTACCAAAAAAAAAACCTCATGACAAGTTAACTTTTTCAAACAATGCAAAAAGACATTAAATAATCGTAATATTAATGTGCCACCAACAGGAATTTACTGGAAATTGGAGTTGAGGAGACTCCGAGTATCATTCATTAAGTCTAATTTTCTGACATACATAATTTTAAAGTGAAGTAGAATGTAAGAAAATCAGATTACAAAAGTCATGAAAGAAATAAAACTTTGGAAATTTGGTTGATGAATATTGTGAAATTGACTGGACAACTGTCCATACACAGTCAGAACAGTGGCTGTTTAGTGTAACAATTAAGGTAGACAATCAGGAATTTGTATGCATAGCACTCTCTATTGTATAACACACAGTGATGGATCTCATTGAAATTTCAACATATGTTGTCTAATTCCAAAAACCTCATTAAAATTCTAACAGATCTCCTTGAATTTCCAACAGATTTCATCAAAATTTCAACAGATATCAATTTGGTTAGAAGCACGTGTCCGTCAGATTTCAACATATTTCATTATCGTTCCAATAGATCTCATTGAGATTTCAACAGAGTGCTAATGGAATTCTAACATATCTCATTGAAATTTCAACAGATCTCAGTGAAGTTCCAACAGATCTCAAAGAAAGTTTGACATCAATTAAATTTTAATAGATCTCAAGGAAATTCCACTAGATCTCACTGGGATTCTGACAGATTGTGTTGAAATTCCAACAGATCTCATTAGAATTGTGAGAGATCAATGAAATTCTAACAGATTTCATTGAAATTCAGACAGATCAGAGAAATTCCAAAGAATAGTTTGTGAAGAAGTCATGTGATAGATCGAGGCACTGTTGCACAAAAACATCCCAGGGTTTTCTTCCATTAATCTACTGCAACTGAGAACTACTCATTGTTTGATATAACGAAAAAAAACAAAAAACAGGCGATCAAGGAAATTATGGAGAGGAATACAAAAGGTCTGTCACAACAACCACTGTATACTCACGACTCATCCACCTGTACACTTTGAGTCCCCTTTTTCCTGTAAATATGGATATGATGGTCAATTTATACTGAATATCCAACAGCTCAATTTATGTATTCATACCTGTTCAAATTCCTGGGAATCACAGATTTTTCCTATACAGGACAAAATCTGTTCTACTGTATTCACTGGAAATATCTTTTTCTAATAGAAGATTCATTTGTGAAATACACTGTAATTTGGAGATATGACAATATAGAATATATAAGTAATGCATATGTGCTATACTCGACATTCTCAGGACCCAGGTTTACATGTACCATGCTTACAATAAGCTCTCGGGGATTATATATGATGTTCAATTATTGGCTGTGTTCTTCTGAATGGTTGTCCCCTATCTCATGGGCACTATATTCGTTCTCAATTCCATGTCATTTTTGCTTCTATCGTGCACTTTAAAATCCATAATTCATTAATCAGGTTTCCCCGAACTACACCACACAATCATGACAATATACCAACAAATCAAATTATTATTCTTCTATGTCCACCATTTTCTTGTGTAACCATTTTGTGCATATAGTAAGAATAATCCATCTTTCATGTAAGGGTCATGAGACAAATGAGATGTGACACTTTTCCCTAATCTAAAGGTGAAATGCAAAAGTTTTTACATTTTTCTTTTTATATTTTATATAGATTGAACAATGATAGAAGTAATTGTCTGTCTAAGTCTGCTAGAAGCTGTTATAAATTTGGTACTCCAAGGCCAGTTGAATTCCAATTTACAAACTGGCTTTGCTTATCTTGTCTGACCTCTCGAAGACTGAATGTCACAACTATTGAAATATGGCCAGGTGGTATGTATGACATCACAAACCAACGTCAAACAAGGGCAGATAAGCGATGTTGATTTCATTTATGAAATTGACCAGGCTCGAAATACTTTTTTGGAGCACTTTTGTAGTACTACTCGGAAATCCTTCAATAAAACCAAAAGAATTAAACAGGATGATAGTCCCAACCTTTAATAACTAACCCACAAAGACATAAAAAGGAAAATATGAAAACCTTTGCATTCACTTTTAAAGGCCTGAAAAATAGAACTTACATGAATGATCAACAGATATGCAGGGTTCCATTATAGAGTATGAATGAATTATACTGATGTAAAAGCTAGGACAGCTCAGAATTGAGTTCCCATATCTGTAAATACTGATGTAAAAGCTAGGACAGCTCAGAATTGAGTTCCCATATCTGTAAATACTGATGTAAAAGCTACGACAGCTCAGAATTGAGTTCCCATATCTGTAAATACTGATGTAAAAGCTAGGACAGCTCAGAATTGAGTTGCCATATCTGTAAATACTGATGTAAAAGCTAGGACAGCTCAGAATTGAGTTGCCATATCTGTAAATACTGATGTAAAAGCTAGGACAGCTCAGAATTGAGTTCCCATATCTGTAAATACTGATGTAAAAGCTAGGACAGCTCAGAATTGAGTTCCCATATCTGTAAATACTGATGTAAAAGCTAGGACAGCTCAGAATTGAGTTCCCATATCTGTAAATACTGATGTAAAAGCTAGGACAGCTCAGAATTGAGTTCCCATATCTGTAAATACTGATGTAAAAGCTACGACAGCTCAGAATTGAGTTCCCATATCTGTAAATACTGATGTAAAAGCTAGGACAGCTCAGAATTGAGTTGCCATATCTGTAAATACTGATGTAAAAGCTAGGACAGCTCAGAATTGAGTTCCCATATCTGTAAATACTGATGTAAAAGCTAGGACAGCTCAGAATTGAGTTCCCATATCTGTAAATACTGATGTAAAAGCTAGGACAGCTCAGAATTGAGTTCCCATATCTGTAAATACTGATGTAAAAGCTACGACAGCTCAGAATTGAGTTCCCATATCTGTAAATACTGATGTAAAAGCTACGACAGCTCAGAATTGAGTTCCCATATCTGTAAATACTGATGTAAAAGCTACGACAGCTCAGAATTGAGTTCCCATATCTGTAAGAAAATACTGATGTAAGCTAGGACAGCTCAGAATTGAGTTCCATATCTGTAAATACTGATGTAAGCTAGGACAGCTCAGAGGTGAGTTCCCCGCGTATCTGTAAATACTGATGTAAAAGCTAGGACAGCTCAGAATTAGGAGTTCCCATATCTGTAAATACTGATGTAAAAGCTAGGACAGCTCAGGGTGAGTTCCCATATCTGTAAATACTGATGTAAAAGCTAGGACAGCTCAGAATTGAGTTCCCCATATCTGTAAATACTGATGTAAAAGCTAGGACAGCTCAGGTGAGTTCCCATATCTGTAAATACTGATGTAAAAGCTAGGACAGCTCAGAATTGAGTTCCCATATCTGTAAATACTGATGTAAAAGCTAGGACAGCTCAGAATTGAGTTCCCATATCTGTAAATACTGATGTTGTGGTAATCCCTCTAATAATTCAATCACACAAAGTGAAATTTCACACTATCAAATCTGAGGGTGATCAAATTTATTGAAACAGGAAGATGAGAAAATGGTCCAAATCATGAAGATAATCCACTCCCGGTATTTCTTTATTATTACACAGATTTTCCTATGAAGTAGGCTGCCATCTGCAAATTGTCCGGTAGTGAGTGAGTGAGTCCATCCGAATCCTTTCGTCGACAAAATAAGGGGAACCGTTGACATATTAGAACCTTGATTTTTTGCATGAAGGTGCATTAGGGGACTGTTACCAGCAAGTTCTGAGCTGAGCTACTTTTGATGAAAATCACTGGTGATTCTGACTTGGGCCATCCCCATCTTAATATAGGCAGGATTTCAACTTGGGGCGGGGGATTTCTAAGAGTTCAATGCGTGTCGTAGTCCTAATGCCTACCCTACTTCGTAGGTCCTGTGATGTTAGTCACACTGCCATGTTCGAGAGGGATCAAACTTATTGGAAAAGCCGAATGAATTTTGTCCCCAAGTTAAAAACCTATAAATTCTTAGGAAAGCAGCTCTATAAAATAGTTAAATTGGCTGTAGGGATTCTGGTGCATGTATGGTTTGAATTAGAGAAGTATGGTCATATTCCATTTATTGATATATGCATACCGGCACCATATACACGTTGTATGAACAGCTTGGCTATGAATCAATATCAATGTTGGAATGGTGGAGAGACAAACTTACTTTGACCTTAAAAAATAGGTCACGGTCCATCACCTTCAAAGGGTGGTGACCAATAAGCAGACTCAAAATAAGTTTGAGGGTGAAAGAGGAAAGCCTGTGTAACTATCTACACAAGGACTGCCTTGTTGATATTGGATACTCTCGACTATTGCTCATCAAAGTTTTAACACGTATCTGATCAAGTTCAAGAAAAGTTGGTGATCTGTTCTGCCAGTTGAAATTTCCACCCAGATCCCATTTTAGAATTTTGTTACAAACACTATACATGTATATGAGTGCCAACAAGTGCAAATTGGAGCATGGTCAAAGGGACATTACTCTCAAAGCAAGATCCCAAACTATTCCAAAACTAAATTTATACTTCATGGCATAATCTGGCATGTCTCGTCATTTATATTAAATTGTTCCATCTGTGTTCATGAAGCGGACGTACATGGCGACGACAATCCCCCCGAGGCCAAAATGGCCAAGGGGTAAAAAGCTGATTGATAAATACGGCAAGTTCATAAAGTATTCAAGGTCCAAGTCAATTCGAAAACAATAACTTTTGTCAGCTCATGGGACCTTGCTTCCTAAATAATCAAAAACTGCCCATTTGCGTCAAAAATATGGTCCTAAATATTTCAAAACACATGATTTTTCGTGGTCGCGGGATTGAGAATCTTGTGAGTTGGAGTAGTTGGGCGACGAAAAAATTTGCGGATGGACGAATTACGTATTGCGAGCTCTCTTTCTCGAATGGTGTGGCCGATTAATATGGGCACTAAGTCTACAAAAACCTCCATTTTTCTAACTGACATGAACAAAATATTTGAAAGTGGCCAGTTTTTACGACTGTCGATATTCATTTCCCGTGGTGAATACTTAGGAAACTTTTTTCATACTGAGGGATAGAGTACGGGAAGTCCGCATCAAGTATGTACATGCTAATTTCTGAGTGTCGTCAAGGTGAATAAAGAATAATCATTTGTTGTTGGTAGTGGTGTCAATAGAGAGCAGAATTAACTCTCATATATTTCTCAGAAAGTCTGTATTATGTGGCTCATGGATGTACATGTAGATGATGGTAGAGTTTAAAATTCATATGAACACATTGAGAGATTGGACAGCTCAACCAATTTCACCAAGAAATCTGTCTCTGAATGAATGTAAACTACATATGTACCTACCCTTTGCTCATTTGTCTTGCTCTTTCTTGGAGTTCAATCATCTGTAATAGATACCAAAGAAAATTTATCTCAACTGAAACCAGGAAGGAGTACAGAAAATCTGATGCATCATGGGATATGTTCTAGTTTTTAAGCACCTGATTGGTCAACTCAAATTTTCAAAAAGAAATCTATTATTTTCATTGGCTTCTGGAAAACCATACAGCCAATCAGAGTTTCAGTGGTTCATTGTGGTAACAGTGATATATAAAAGAGAGATGAAGAAGACCGGTTACATACTAACACTGGTTGTCATTACAGGATATTGGTAAGAATATTAGAATTCAGTGTTTGTGTAATCCAGAGCTGCCAAGTTCAGATCCTGTGAGAATTCATCCTGTAATTTTTTTACAATACTTTATATATCTGGATTTTATTCTGTGCGTCTCTCATTTAACCCATGTTGACTTTGGAAAAAAATTCCTGGAGGTCAGAGCAGATTTCACGGAAGTTCCGTGAGACTTGCCTTGGCAGATCTGGTAATCGGAGTAGTGATTGAGTGGGTTAATATCATAGAAAATAGTTTTCAACAAAACTAAAAAAAAACCCCAGATAGGGTCCTATTCCATTTTATAACTGGGAACCCCACGGGTGGGGTCCTATTCCTTTTCACACCCGAGAACCCCACGGGTGCCCTCTTACGACACACTGAGGAGCTGTGATCTATTCTTACCATGGCCTGAGATGTGCGGTAATCAGAGTAGATGAAACGTGACAACAGTACAGATTTTCATTAACTGCTAAAGATACATGCAAGAATCTGTTATTGGAATGAATATAGACTTTTTGAAATTGTACAATATTTGTGAAATCAGCTTGGCAGCCAGCCAGCCGGACTCATGCACCTTGAGCCTTTTTTTGAGGAGATTTTTGAAAATAGAAGTGGAATTAGAAACTCATAGCAATTATATTGGAGGAGTGCAAACTTAGGTTTGTTTTAATTACCTAATCTACATTAACCAGCCACCTCTCCAACAAAAATGTGTTTGCCATGCCTGCATAATTGCGCGATGTACTCACATCATACTGCTGTCTCTTGAACTGTTGTTCCAGATCATACTTGTCTCCCTCTAGTTTACGGACAAGAGAATGAAGTTCCTTAGCCTTCTCACCGAGACGGTTACTGTCAAGACCCTCTGTCACGAGCTGGGGGATCCTCTGTGTCAGGATGGCTCTCTTCTCCTCCTCCAACTGCTCTTTGGACTTCTGATAGATATCTCGACCCATGGACATCTCCTTCTGAGCAATATGGGTAGCATTTAAACACAAGAACTTATCAGAGTTGTTCCCCCTTGACCAGAAGATCGATCTTCCAATTTGGAAAAACACTACCAGCATTGCATTTCACAGTATTCAGCGTTCACCCAAGAATACGACGACGACGCACTCGCAAATACAAGACAGGACAGACAAAGGATCATGGATCAAAACACGGAAAAATACAAATTACAGAAACAAAAACAGGAGCCTAGTCAGACAGCCTAATGCGACAGCAGGGGATGTTTTTTTCTCTCTCATCAGTTTCATAAACTAGGAGGATGAGCCCCATGATAAAACTCTTAAGTTTGGAAGATTACAATTTTAACTGAAATAATTTAACAGAAAAATAAAACTGCGAACACAACAGTATTATCATCGCTAAACTATGCATTAGTTTTTCTAATGGTTGAGCATAGCGCAATTCCTGTGAGATTGTCAAAACACACAACAACAACACACAGGATGTAACAGTTGCAAATTGGGTGAAGTTAAGGATGAAGGAGTTACATACATGTATAATTATCTGGATAAACATGTAGTACATGTATTTATGTTGTTTCAGTGTATTCCAGCATTATCAAACCAGTCCAAACAATACGAGTGAAATAAAATTTCTTCAATGTTAAACCAGGGTTGTTTGTTTCGTTGTTTTATTTACTTCCATATTCTTCTTCTTCTTTTGTTGTGAGGTGGTTTCTGACATTTCCACTCAACTTTTTCAATCATGTGACTTTCATGAATGGAGAATACTAGTGTAATTCAACTAGACCTGTTATGAATGTTGGAAGAGATACGGAGAAGGTGGTGTACATATATGGATAGAGCGAATCAAACAGCGCAATGCGACCTCATTAGGATCAGTCAGCGCAGGCATACCAGTACATTAAAAGATTCCAGTTCGACCATCAGCATAGTGAGGTCAATATGCTTTGTAAACTGGACAGTTCACAAGGGGTCTCAAACATGTCTGTAAGCTTTTGCAGAATATTGCTGTGCCCACTAAAGCGCAGTGGAGTGGCGAGAGCACATGGCGCACGCTCTGCCTTGATAGGTAACCTTGGGTGACCCCGACAACTGGTAATACAAGAGAAATTGTAGCTTTGATCTTGATGATCTGGTCTTAATTCTAGAGCGGGGGATTGCTTTAACCAGATTCTATATTACAGATGTATATGAGCAGTAACTAACTACAACTGTATCTATATTACCTTTGAAGTTAAAGACAAACCATGTACTTGTATGTGGAATGATGAAGTAACACAAGTTGAGCCATAAACCAAATTTAAAACACCAGCATGATGATAACATTGGCTCATCACTATGGAGTGAATGGAATGGCAATTAAAATCATGTTGTTAGGGCCAGTCTAATCTGAAAAAAGATTGTCAGATTTGTTATTCCAGAATTGGCCATGTTGGCGGGAAGGGATATTACTGAAATGAAAACTGTGCCATTATTCCGAATAATAAGCAGGGCTTAGGGAATTTACAACTTATAATCGATATTGCACCACCAAATCAACTATCTTTTTTTTTTCTATGCATAATTTCAAAGCAGAATGATGTATAAATTCCCTCTCATTCAAAGTCATATCTAAGTATTCATCATAGACAGACATCTGCATACTTGTCCAAATGAACCATGGCACACAGATAATGAAAGGAATGTCTTATTTGTGGAACATTGCAGCCAATCAGGTTGATCATTTCAAAGGAAGCATTTATATACACAACTGAAAAATTTAACATAATCTGACTTTCCCAATATAAGGTAAATGCTCTAATAATTAAATCACCCTGTTAACATTCAATCAATCTGATTAAAACCAGATCTACAATAACCATTCCCTATCTTTACTTGTGACTAAATCATGTAGAGTCACCGTTTTCAGGTTCTGAGTACTGACTAATCACAGAGCTTCTTCGCGATTCCCGGATTCATGTTTGAAAACATAAAAGTCAGGCCACAACTGCAATGGAAAGACAGTTTGACCTCGAGATAATATGATTAGAGAAATGTCTCCTGGAATTGATCGATATATATCCAAATTCTATTAATTTTGAATGAATATTACCATGGTTTCTAGAGAATAAAATATTAATCTGATGAAACAAGTTATTTACCAGGTGAGGAATTTTAGACATAACAAACACCTTTCGCCCCCTCGCTGCACAGGCCCGTAGCCAAGGGGGGTTTTCTGGGTTCGGGTGAAACCCCCTTTTTGGAAATTTTATATATTTTTCTCATATAAATGCCCTTTTCAAACACTGAAGCGAACCCCCTATTTGCCCCTTTTCCCATACAGTGAACCCCCTCATGTCCCCTTTTGGAATGAAGTTGAACCACCCCTCGGTAAATCCTGGCTACGACCCAAATGCCTGACCTTGATCTGGCGGGAGCTATGCTTTAAACATGGTAACCCGGATGTTGTTCCCACATCTGATATCAGTGACGTTTGAGAGGCGTGTTTTCAGATCTGGTTTAATCACCCTATTAACATTCAATCCCCCTATTAACATTCAATCCCCCTATTAACATTCAATCACCCTACATTTTGCCTCGATTTTGACCGGTCACTAACTTTTATTAGCTCTTAATTGTACAACTGCATAGATGAGGTCTTGCTGTTTTTTCTTTTCTTGTTGGTTTTTTAAAAATTATTTGGCAACTTTTTATTAACTGGATCACCCCAATATTTTTGAGCGAGAAAATGTACCTCCTGTGATTAAACTATTATAGCAATAATATAACCGTAAACTTGGATAGATCTCCTACAATAGTTTTAATAATATTTTGAAGGACCCTTCTGGATATTTAACATGTATAGTACCTGAACTGAATCTACATGGTATATTAAAACAGAAATATATGGAGTCACCTGCTTTGCTAGAACATGCTAAAGGCGGAGAGGAGAGAGGGTTTATTATTGACAGAGATATAAACACACAAATATACGGATAGACATTTAACACAGTGTACAGGTAAATCCATTCTCATGGCATCAGATTATATACCTCCTACTGTCAGATTTTCCCTCTGATTGCACGGGAGTTAAAAACATGGCACACAGATGTTGTGCATGGCTCTCAGCCAATCAGCATTGTCTGTTACTAAATGAAGCGGAATGGGCACAGGATAGACCATCTATACAAGACCTTTTAAAATTAATGATAACTAGTGTCAATTGAAGGAGAATATTTTTTGGCGATTTTTTACAGCTGATCTATTCATATCGAAACATCACAAACTGGAGCCTGTGTAAGTGCTGCCATTACAAGGACTTGGGTCTATTTTAACCAATCAGAAATGCCGAAAACTTAACATATTGTGTGCATCGCTGCGTGACGTCAGCCGGGGTCATACTCACTTCCGCCCTGTCCGTTGAAGTATGAGAAGCTCTCGGGACTGCAGGTTTATATTTTGTATACTGTTATAATTTGATAGTGGTAGTGTGCCAATATTCTGCAAATACACGGGCATCATGCTGCAGTGTGTGGCGTTTGGCTGTTCTAACAGAACTGGGAATCCAAACCTTTCAAAGACCATGACATTTGCCAGGTTGGAGAAGTGGGAGCAACAAGCACAGATAATTATAAGAGGTATTTATTATATTTTTGCCTTCCCTGCTAGAGAGCGGCGAGGCCCGGGTGACGTCACACGCTTAGACGATGCGAGCCAAAATGGCGTCACGCTGGAGAGACAACGATGCGCAGGATGAACGCCGGTTTAATCGAGTAGAAAAAATCGCAAAAAATATTTGCTTACATTTTTGGATACGGGGGAGATAATCTTTCATTCAGTGTATACATTGGTCACATGTTTTCTTCTCCTTTAAACTCAATGGCGCCTAAATGTGCGGTGTGTTCTACCCAGTGCAGTCAGAGGGTGTTACAGTAACAGGTTAGAAGTTTACATACTCTGACAACGGGAGAATGACATATAGATACTTTAACATGTCTTCAAGGTATATGATAAAGCATGGGGAACACTGCTCCTAGCTAAGCTAAATTGCCTGTGGTGAGGATTTCAATATAGTGTAGCTTCTTCCATCAAACTATGTTAATGCGATTATTCACTGTTTTATAAATATTAGCCAGAACTGCAACCAAATAAATTTTTGGCCTGTTTCACAAATTTTTATCTTTGGGTTAGCTCAATTCCGATCTTTCATATCATAATTCAAGGCCCACTTTTTTGGCTAATTTTTCTGAATTATGCCATTCATACATATTCCCTGTGTGCTCGACCAAACATATATATATCATTTTCAATTGTCAAATAAATGCCAGAGGAAAGTTTTTGTTTCTGATCAAAGATACCCCCCCCCCCCACAATTTTTTTTGGGGGGGGGGGGGAAATGCCCGATTAGGAGAAGTAATGTGTGAAGCATTAATTTTCCAACTTGAACACAATCTCAATAGCCTTCTCTGAAACTTAACATTACATCCATTAAGGACGGTTGAAGGTTGATAACTAATAGCCTTGGTCAAAGAAGAAATAAAATAAAATAAAGTTTTTAAGGCCATAAAAAGTTAATTAATTGTTTCTCAAGTGGCGCCGCATCCTCGATTTCTCTCCCGCTGGGCACTTTTTTTTCACTTTTTGAAAAAAAAAAAAAAAATCCGCCGCATCCCTGGCATACTGTCCGCTCCCATTCTTTTTATTGCATGTGTAAATGTGCTTGTAAACTGTGTTTATTCGTTGTAATGTCTATTCGTTTCCCAAAAATGGTGTTTTACTATGTTTGTGAAAAAGAAAAATGCTTTAATACGTACAGAGATGTCATCGCCATGATCGTATCGATCACAAAATAGTTTACAACCGGCAGTTGCGCGAACTCGTTCCAGTTTCAAACCAAACTGCGCATATACAAAAATCAGACCTGAATATAAGCGGAAGCGGATTGCCGTATGTTTTTATTATGTAAATTTCGCTTCTCCGTTATCGTAATTTTATAAATAGCGAATAGTATATTTATCATAACATTATTTATTAAAATCTTCGTCATAAATTGTGCACATTTCAACACGAAAGGCTGTAAATTAAAGAAATATTTTCATCCTAGTCTCCGGTTCCAGCGTCGGTTATGCTTTTCATTATGCTCTTTGCCTAGTTTAAACAATTCATCGGAAATGGGTCCAATGAAATGAAATTTGTGATTGTATTTTTACCGCATTTTTTATCCGTTTTCACAATGCTGGTTTCAGCATACATTGCTGAATGTCGAGAACGTGGGGCGGTTAACATGCTGAAGGACTGGACAATTATACAGGTTAGCCCAAGTGCCACCGTGATCGAGGTCCTGAACGAGGTGACCGGTATCACCCGATGCCCAGATTTCGACGACGCGATATCGTGTACAATTGGAAAATCTAAGCAGGACGGAGATTCCATCCCACTTCAGGCCACAATCGGAGAAGCAGTTGATTTGTTTGGCCATTTTTTTAGATATAAAATAGATGTACAAGAAACTGACGACGCCCCTCAGCCGAGTACAGCAGACCCGGGTGAAAATTGCATTTATTTCATAGAATATTTCATTTTGTGTGTGTTTAAACATATATGGTCTTCCCGGCTTGTAAAAAAAAAAAAAAAAAAAAGATAAAAAACCGCCCGCATCCTTCCTTGAAAAAAAAATTCAAAAATAAAAAAAAAAAAGGCCCGCCCGCTCCTGAAAAAAAAACCCCACTTGAGAAACAATTAATTAATTTTTTATGGCCTAACATAACAGGCATGCTGACCAGAAACAAATGATATTTTTTTGGCCTAATAATGTATTCCGCTTGTCCTGAAGAGGATAGAGATGTCATATTTCTACTGTACCAATTACTGGTACTGTTCACCAGGGCTACTTTGGATGGCAGAGAAACTTTAAATATAATGAAAAATATTTACATGTATATATGACCAGTTGTAACAAAGTAACAATTTTTATATTTTAACATTATATTTTAAGAATGTGTAGGATACATGTATTACTGATTATGTTCAAATTCAGATTGATGCTAAACACTGTCCACTACTATCTCCAAAATAGGGGATGGGGGAAAGTCAAATTCTGTGTTCTGCGAACTATTTTTGCACTCAGTCTCTGATAATTAAATGCCTAACAGCTGTTCCCTTAAATCCATTGCATAGAGTATTTATACATATCTGGGAAAAATCATTTATCTTCTTCTAAACACCCTTTCAAAGAAGCCCCACCAAGCATTTTTCCAGCATATCTGGACTTATTTTTAGTTTGGACATTTTAATATCATTTTCTCATTCAGTCAGTCCTATCTTCAGATACCGTACACATCTGATCATGCAAACAATTTCGATGCAACTTTTCAGTTCTGTCGATACACATTTGCAGTACCAGGGGATAATAGGGCGTAGGTATTCTTTTGTTTTTGTTTTTTTTGCCCAACTTTCAGCTGTTTAATTTGCAGAGGACTTGAAACATGTTCTTGTGTTCCAACTAGCTCAAATTGAGGGCTTGTTTTGAATGGACATAACAAATATATGCCCAAAATCATGGGGCAACTTTGAACACCTCGTTAATCAGCAAAAATATCCAATTCAAGAAACCTATCAAATAGTATGGGGACTGATAGGATTAGTTACTGCAGTAAGAGCCTCCATCTTGGCAATGTGTACCATAAAAAAGTATCAGAGAAATTGAGCGGGAAAGACTGAAATTGTTCGAAGTAGCCCTGGATTACGGTGCGTAGTTATGCAGGCAATTCCCCTGAGGAGCTTTTGTTTACTGTACCAGACTAACAGACGATAAAGATAAGAGAAAGAAGGGGACGTACGGGGGTTTGGCTTGTAGAACCATCAGCCTTCTTTGTGATGACGTAGTTGGGTTTTTTGGGCTTGAGTCTATCCTCAGCTTCCTTGCGTTTGCGCTCGCGGGTCTCATTCCTTTCTCGTTCTTCCTCATTCTTGTTCTTCCTCCTCTCTTCCTGTGATCAGAAACACAAATGTACCTTCAAGTTAATCTAACTAGCTGTTTTCAGAGAAGGAATAGACAACACTAATATGATTGTTTGCTTATTTTCTTTGAAGGGGCATAGTGTAATTCGATTGGTTGTCGGTCTTTTCTGAATTGACAGAGTGTAATCTGATTGGTTCTTTTTCTCATTCTGAAAAGCATAGTGTAATTCGATTGGTTATTCGGTTGATCAAAATAATCTTTAATTATTATTTGAAGGAGCACAGAGCAATTGACTGTATGTCAAAATAAATAATCATAGTGCAATCTGATTGGTTGATCATTAGTTCTGAATAAGTATAGTGTAATCTGATTGGTTCTTCACCTCCTCAGCCTTTCTTCTCGCGTCTTCCTGGGTACGGAGCTCAACCATGCGCTTCTCTTCCTCTTCTCTCTCCTTCAGTCTTTGGGCCTGTTACCATGGTAACAACATAATCAAGTGAACAATGACAATGCTTTATCTGTTCAGAAGTTTTCACGAAAATTACTTTTTGTCTTTCCAGATTTGACATTTCAGCTGATACTAGAATAAAAACACAGCTGAGCAATACTTTTGTATCATTCCATTCGAATTTCCCTTCAAACAAAACCTTTCCATACTTGGAGCTCGTTATGGAAATAAAAAGGGACACATACATGTACCAAAACAGAAGGACGACTGTATCAAGTTAATCTTGAAAATTAAAACCTCATAATCAAGAGGACATGCGAGATTCAAATAACCTAAAACAGTCATAATGTTATATACACCCCTGATAGCTATCATTCATTTCACCTGTACCGGTATGCAAACTGAAATTTCTTTAATATTTATTAGGAAGGGAACTTATTTAATGATTTATCCTTCTCCTACCATAAGATCATGTACCACTTATTCGCGGATAGACGCTCCGAGCAAAGGAAATTCAGCACATAGCTTTCAGATGGTCAACATTGACTGTTACTAAATTGAGCTGAGTGATATCATTCATAGCGATGGTGTACTGTGCCCATTTTTCTAAGGCTGAGGATCTAACTTGCTTAATGTTCAGTAAGATATGCATGTACTGGATGCATTCTCCATCTGACATTCTCATATTATAGATAATCGCTTTGTTTGTCTACCATTCCTAATCTCAGTAGGAAAATAAATCAGGGGGTGTTACAATGACAGTACAAGAATTACACCCCTGACAATAGAGGATTATGATCATCATAAGGAGTACCCATGTCTTCTAATTATTCACATAGCAAAAGTTAACTTCAAGCATAGATCTGCAGAGAGACATTCTGCAGATTTCACTAGCTTTCTTATCAGTTCTTGGGAAAAATAACATATCCATGCCACAATATTTGAACTCAGTTGATAAAAAGATTGTTTTGTTTTGTTTTTTTACTTCTGAGAATAAAAATGCTGTTTGAAAAATTTCAAGAAATAGGGTAATTGAAAAGTTCTGCCATTGGCTCAGTCCAGACTGTATTGATGATAATCCTGGCTTACCCTCCTCTCCCTCAACGCGGCAATGTCGGCCTGTTCTCTCTCGCGTTCCTCTTTCCTCATCTCCTCGTACTCGGCCAGTTCTTGGGCCTGCTTCTCCGCTCGCGCCTTCTTGGCTTCCTACGAGTACATCCAGAATCCAGAAGATCATCCAGAAATGTAAGAATCCATTATGGGAGATGTTAGAGATAAGTGTGCATTCAGGCAATCATCCTAACAAACGTTTCCTTCACTAAGCTACGCAGATCGAACCCGTGCTGTGGTGAGCCTATTGACTGGGGGGAATTTGGTTTAATGTCACACCCAAGCTTATTTCACTCATTTGATGACACCCAGTTTTAGCGGTAGAGGAAGCCGGAGTACCCAGAGAGAATCATTGCCCATCGGCCCTAATGGTCACGTATGTTATTCAATCAATATGAATGAGGGTTGTTCCAGAAAAAAGTACATGAACTGGGAAGAGGGGGGGAGGGGAGAGATTTTTCCGTTCTGTGGTATAATGGTCACTTATTTCATGACAAATCAGATTTGCCATCTTGGTTACATTTGCTGGGACATACAGTAGGTAATTAAGACTGGTTGTCTCCCCTGTATATGCATACAGTAGGCAGACTTAAGGCCGGCATTTTTGGTACAAAATTCTGTCAGAATCTATCCACATGCAAAATCTATCGGGTCTGAATAAACACCTGTGGACAGACCCTGGGAATGAACAGTCATGACTCAGTGAAAGGTGACCTGAACTGTAATAATTAACCAATCAGGTGGCTGGAATGATCAGCCAATAGAATTTGAATTCAGTGTGTATCAGCAGTGGAAGGAATGCTGGCCAATACCAACCTCCGAACCGTGCATGTCAGCTCAACGACTATCATCTGGCTACATTCCCTGCCAAAAATTGAAATATCATTAACACGCTCTCAGCACAGAGATTACTCCGCCAATACAAACCTTCTTCTATCACTGTAATAACCTCATTAAAAATCTGTTCGTTAATAACCTACACTGATTTTATTGCTAATGAGTTTATGCTATTGATTTTTCTTTGTGTTTCACATGAATATAGTCCATGCGTATAGACTGCCGTAGTGTGTGATGCAGTGGATGGATTACTGACGGTGTAGGGGTGACAGCTTGTCAGGCGATCGCATGTCGACTGTACAGCATTGTCACTGAACGCAAATCAAAGCGCCATGTACTAATTGTTTTAGATATGCTAAAGGTGCATGTTTTTATGGCAAATCGAGAATTGACCTATCGAAACATCAGTTCGTCAGTAGACTGTTTCATCTAGCTCCGGTGAGCACATTCGACTGCAGTCAGGAGTGTATAACCCCTGTTATGAGGATGGGCTAATACCTGTCTACTGTATTGACATTCAGGGGAGGTAACCAGTCGATAGGTAATTATCTGGTAATGTAACAATCAGACAATGAGAGAATAGTAGACTGACTGACATCTTACCTCCATTCTCTTTCTTCCCTCATCCTCATCATGCCTGTAAAAGGTGAATTATACACAGTTACTGCAACTGACCACACATTAGAGACAATTGAATGTTTAAGAATAATAAATGCAAATCAAGTACACAATGCCTGAAATTAGAGTGTAAAAAGGCCAACACTGGAATAAGGCACAGAGTTCCTCTCACCCTCCTCCTTCTTCTACAGGCTAGGAAATATTCTGCTAAAATAAAAATACTATTTCTTGCACTAATTTCTATTCTAGATTGTAGGTAGCATTTCAAAGCGGAGGATTTTGACCAATATATTTTGAACAGAATTACTACATGTACTTTTGGTATTGTGCCGAGTAGATTCCTGATCTTTGTAAATATAGCGAGGTTGCTTCCAATATTTATCCACATAAAGTAGCATTACATGCAAATTAACTCACAGTTTGCGTACAAATGTTTATTCTTTATCATTCAACCCAAAGAAACCAGAATGCAATGTTAACTACACATTAATTTTGAAGTTATTTCTTAATCATATTAACTAAAATTTTGTGTTGACGGAAATAGAATCTGAAGATAAATTGATTCCTACTACAATTCTAATTAATGTACATCTACATAACACACTCTAATAATTCAATCACCCCTCGCATTTTGTCTTGAATTCTGATCAGTCAGTCTTAATAAATTTGACCAGTTCCTAAATGTAGCAGTAACTGTCTTCATACATTCCTGTTTAACTTACCATTTTAATAAAGGACCTACCAGGGTTTTCAGGTTTTGTCCTTCATGAGGTGTGGTTTGGAGTGCCAAAATGAAATATCACATACGAAATCAATTATTCGGTTAGCTCACAGTATATATACATGTATTATCTTGTTGAATGGTCTGAATATTTTCTAAGCCCTGGGATAGGGTTTTTGAATAACAGCATCTTGAGGTAGTGCTTGCACAAAATCATCTATTTCTAGGTGGAAACAGCTCCTGTAATCTTGTGATGCCAGTCCAGAACTAAAACCGTCTATACGGCAACAACTAACTATCGACAATGGCCAAAATTTTGAGGTTAATATGTTTATGGAGAGAAATGGGTGCTGTTTCCCCCTCCAAACAGACAATTTTGCACAAATATCGTACCGGTACTTAAGATACTGTTACTCAAAAGCTCTAAGACCCAGGACCTGGAATATGACAAGATAACAAAGGCTAACTGAAAAATTTATTTTGCATTGTGGTATTTAATTTTGGCAATCCAAACTACACCTCATGTGAGCCAATATATCATTAAACCATGCCAGGTCCTTTCACTGCCAAGTTTTAGGATGAGGAGATCCACTCCCTGTGATTGAATTATTACACTGATCACTGTACATGTAGCCTCATAATTTTCTATTTTTTTCTATTTTTTTTTATTCTTCACTCGTCAATGAAACATTTATCACCTACATGTACATTTTAAATACTAAATGACATGTGAAAGCATATTTTCATTCAATACAATGTATAGCAATAAAACATATGGAAACAGCTTTGGCTAACCGTCTGCATCTACTATGTGACCACAGTCGATGAAAGCAGCGAATGGAAAGCAAATTTCTCATCATCAATCATCTGCATTTTACACTAATTTATAGAATGATTCTCAAACAAGACCCAAATCGGCCTCAATATATGCTCGCACAATTATTTTACCTGTATTCACCTGTACCCTACATTTCAGCAACGCTGTGGTGTGAGAAAGGGAGAGGGAGCCGATCCTTGATCGTCTTCCCTTAATGTATCAATTAACACATTCAATTAAGATTTTTAAGGGTTTTCCGACTTTGGGGCCAGTGACTTTGACCTCAATTTTGGTATGTGACATATCATCTCCCTAATGTGTCTGACACAAAAAAAAGTTGCAATTTTTAATGATTTTGCTATTTTAAGGTCACAGTGACCCTGGATCTCAGTTTTAGTATGCAACACCTTTCCCTCCTTTTTTCAATGATTTCTTCATTTTCAAGGCCAGTGACCTTTGATCTTGTGCTCGCTTATAGCCAGGCATACAACTGGTCACATTCAAAGCTTATAGCTAGCCTGGCAGCTGGTCTCCTCCTACGCTTATAGGAAGCCCGACAGCTGGTCTCATCATAAGCGTATAGCCTGCCCGACAGCTGGTCTCAGCTTATATCAAGACTGGCAGATGGTCTCATCCTACATGTAGGCTTATTGCTAACCCGACAGCTGAGCAAATCCTAAGCTAAAAGCCAGCCTCACAGCTGGTCTCAACAGCTGATAGCTAGACTGGCAGCTGGGTTTGATCAATATAGCTAGCTAAAAAGCTGATCTCATCCTAAGCTTATAGCTAGTCACATCCCAATATTATCGCTAACCTCATTTCAAACATACATCTATCCTACATCACAGCTGACCTCATCCTGCTTATAGGTTTCTCCATCTTAGACTAAAGATTAAATTGCAGTTTAGCTGGCATCCACTTAGGGTTATTATGTGGTATCAGTTTGGTTATTTACCGGCTCTTCCCAATTGTATTAGCTGCTCTCATCTTAGCTGATATCTAGTAAAACAGCATATAACTAGATGGCTTGTCTAAAGCCCAATAATATAGCATTATACGGTGAATATAAACTTCAACACTAGATCACAGCAGCCGAACAGCAAATGAACGCGAGGCCTGGTTGAAGCCGCACATGACTGAAACAAGAAATAACATTGGTAAACCTGAAAATTTCATAATAGGACAATGGTCACATTTGCTCTCATACTATTAATGGAGGAGTAGGAAATAAATATGATGAATAGGCTGGAGGTAAAAGTCTCACTGAAATGGTGAAGTCTCTCTGGAATGGCGATTTCGAGGTACGTGTTAAATGAGAAGTGACCAACCCAAAAATCATTTTCAGGCTTGCCTAATGTACTACCTAGATAGAAAAAAAGGCAAGACAACTCTACTCAGGCATGTCAGGCAGTTCTTACGTACTTGCTAATGGTAGTGGATTTATACTCCTCTGGCCTATGGGGGTAAAAGACAAATTGGCAGGAGTTATTAGAACAGGGTCCGTTATGACATCAACGTGCATCAACAGTGGCCGGCTCACACGGGCCATGAATAGGACATGCCACCCTGCGTGACCATATCAGTCTATTGGTTATGATTCTCCACACAGTGTGGGGTTAATAAAGAAGTCCATAAAGAACAGAGCCTGATCCGTCTGCAGGGCTCCTTACTTCTAATCTACATTTGAGCAACTGCCATGGTTGCATGCACAGCATGCTTTAGAACTTATAAATTGCAAGTACAGAGGGAATAGGTTAAAGAACACAGTTTTCAATTGGTGTCAAGTGAGAATAATTTGAATAAATAATATAAATAAAGAATAATAAGAAACCACAAAAATTAGGCGTTATATAGAACGATCTGAAACTAGAGAATGGTTTGATATTATAATTATATGCACTCAAAATGACAGGACCATTTGCACAATAAAGTGTGACCTAAGCATACAGGCATGCACTCGTGGGATCACATGGGAGTGGACACAGAATTATACATTATACATTATATCATGCCGAGCCTGAAATAAACATGTACAGGATATTTTCATCAAACCCTCTATAAAAAGAAGGAAAACCCAAGTGGTTGAAAATAGTGATGTGGCTTGGAAGTACACAGCATAGAAAGCAATCCCTGTGGCAAGCTGGATATACCCACAATTATCAAATTTGTCCTGAAAGGTGATACAGCCCTATAGGTAGATTAATTGGCATGACAATGATCCAAAGTGAGATCTTGGGGTAAGGTACCATCATACCAATTTTGGCAAAATTCTGTTTAGGTTTTCAGAATTTATTGTCCGGAGACAAGATTTTGCAAAAACGATTTGGAATTTAAATTTGGAAAGAATCTGTTCAGGATTTCAAAAGTTTTGGTCTAAAACAAGAAGGAAAAACATTCCCAAGTGAGAGATACATCCCAAAAACCCCCCAGTTTTTCGGAAATTATTGTCTGAAATCGAAGTCGGATGGCTGCACAGTGTGGATGGGTGGCAGCACAGACAGATGGACCATACCCATTTACTTTGAATGATAAAGGTGTTGAAAATGTCCTGAGCTTTGTATTTTCAGGCATGACACAAGATGTGCAATGTAGACATCCTTATTTCTATCATGCGATATAATAATTGTAAACTTCCTGATTTCTATCAGGCTATAATACTGGTGCTGAAACATCAAAGTCCTGTTCCTGAAAAGTAACTCCTCAATAGGATGATGATCATGCTATAGCTAACCAATAACAATTCACTATAAAACAAAATTGACAAACCATCCAATAATATCTTGCCTCCCTCAACTATTTTCAAAAATTTGTCCGTCCACTCTGCAACCGTCAAGGTCTCACCACACATATATAAGCTTATATTTCATTTTCATGTTTACCAACCAAAACTAGCAATGCAGTTTCACCAAAACGTCAAATTACCATGCATGCTTTTATTTCAAATTTTACTGAAATGGACGGAAATATTCATACAGAAAAAAAAAGAGAAACACAACACTTTTCAATATGCAAATCTCATGCCAGAAGAGCTAGCGGGAGAAATTCTACATCAGTTCTCTCAAATCTACGCCATCGCATGAAAATGTAATAAATGCAGTTGTCTACAACAGTACACCTGTGCAATGTCAAAACACAATTTCTTTTCAGAATACATGCTTCGCAGATTATCGCCATTTGATGGACAAAACTTGATGGTCACAATTGTTTTTAAGAACTCGAAGAGAGAAAAATTAAAAGAAACAGTAGATAGATCCATGGATCAAATAAATATGTCTGCTATGGTTAAACTATCAAGTTAATTTTAGAATGTGTAATTCAGAAAATTTGATACAAAGCCATATGTTACATTTTTCATGGCAAGTTACCTTGTGGACAGGATATTTTGTGTATTCAGTTTGTTTCTTTCAAAACCAATTTAACCATTGACCGAAAACGATTTTTAGGAACCAAATTGTTAGAAAAAGCAAAATGCAAAAAACCCAATCATGTCAGTAAATTAGTGAATATCTTCAAGTCTGGAGATGGAGGGAGACAATGTTAGAGGCGAGAGCGATCGGGACTTACGCAGCAGCTGGTGCCGATGGTGAGGGGGCCGGTGCTTCCTCCCTAGGGGACAATGGGTAAGTAAGGCAGAGTAGTAATCAACATCCATTTAGTATATACACAAATTAGTGAAACTAGCGACCATAGTCTCTGCTGTTCCTGGCTATACTCAGGGCTTTAGATTACGCTAATTTGAGCACACCCTCTATTCAGAGCAGCAAAAATATTTAAGTAGGGAAATGCGCCCAAATAAGGTAAAATATTCAAAGTCCCTGAAATCTGGCAAAATTTGTAGGCTTTAAGTCAGATTTTTTTCAATTCCCCCCCCCCCCCCCTCTAATTTAGGCGCATCCTATTTTGGCAGAATGTTTAACGTTGTATATCTGAGGTGTAATCTAAAGCCCTGATACTATTTAAAGGTGACCCTCTCAATCCAGAGGTGGTCTTATTGAAATTATTAAATCAATATCATCAATGAAATGCAATTGATCTACAAATTTTGAAAACTTTTCACAAGATACATACGTCAATTCCCAGGTTGTGGAAACTGAGCAATCTTGTCAATGTCATTTTACTTCACGAATTTGCTCGAAATATATGCTCAGTGAAATAAGGTATTGCATGGAAATAATCCATGTTTTATGTGATAATTTGGTTTGTGTTTACTTTGCGAAAATTAGCTGTAGTGCACCGCCATACATTTGTACACAATGCAAAGTAACAGACGAGAAAGCCTCATTGGAGCGTCACATGTTTTTCGCCACATCTCAAACATTACTTCCACTCCGATGTCATTCTCCCTCAACTGTTTAATATGTACATGTAATTTTTCCTCAACTGTATATATTTTATGGCGGCGCTCCATAGTTGGTTAGTGCAAAATAAAAACATTTTACCTCCGACATAAAATGGACGATTCCCATGATAAAACACGTCAATTCACAAAGAAAGAATCAAAGAGGAGATGTAGAGAGAAAAACATGTTTAAGCGAGTTCTCCTTTAAAAGATCATCAACACCTTGAGCGTAAAACATATGCAACACACAGCCTTTTCACATTTTAATTTTAAAACATTTCCGATAGCACTGGCAATGATAATGAAATATCAGCCAGTCTACTTGTGTTCATGGAATATTTTATTCTACTCATTTATTTCCAGCAGGAATTCACATTCAATCATTGCTGATAATGCTTATCTCCCCTTGTTTTATCCGAGCCTTTCCAATACTAGCAGTTCTAAGCCATAGTAGACGTACCTAAGCTGATATTTTAATCAGTTTAGCCCCAACAAAAATTTAAAAGACTGAAATATAAAACCATCAAATTTCACCTTTCACAGAATTTCTTAAACTAACAATACAAAATCATACATTCATTTGTACACTATAAAGAAGGTGTTGAATACAAACATGTAAACAGTTAGGTGTTGACTGGTATTACATTTCTTAAAGGTTCTATCTAATACCTCTGCACACTTTGCATGAAAACACACAGAGAAACGGACAGTAAAGAACAAGATTTTTTTTTTTCCTTTTTCCAAAAAATTGTATCAAATTGAATTTTGAACACAATAAAACAGATGTGATGGAAAACGTATTGAAGCCGCACCTCTGACCTGTAAGTGTGACACCAGAGTTTGATTATGATCACGTTGTATAATATCGAGACATACATTGCACAACAATTGGGTATGACAACAGCATCATGACGTCAACAAAGGAGTTTGGTAGTACCTTTAATCTAATCCCACAGCCTAGGTTTATTTTAAGTAAGTGTTGTTGTTTTTCAAATGCCGAGTGATGAGAATGGAATTTTTCAGCCTTGTATATGTAGTTACAGGTAACCAGCCCTCAACTGACCATTATCAATTCTAACCTTCTTATAAGCATAAGGAGTAGGTTACTTCATTATCAGTAGTAAACAAAGCATAAATTCTGTGGATGGGAGGGGAGTGCATGGCGATTGGGGATAAAGGTCACATGACATCAATTCCAGTCATATTTCACTTCCTGTTTGGGATCACTTCCAGTCTAGGGTAAAATCCGACATCCCGGATCTCGGACTAAATGGATCAGGAACGATGGAATTCACACTCATATTTAAAGTAGATATTTTTTCTGTGATTTTAGTGAATGTGGCACTCAAAATCTGCCCCCACCCCAAACCAACCGAATTTGAGCTATATATACTACTACTATTTTCTGACTATTTTCTTTGCTGATGCATTTTTACTACACCTCTGTCTGGTGAGAAGTGAATCTACCAGAGCCTCAGGTGTACATGTAAGTTACACATTCCAGAAATATGGAATCAGCGAGATCACGCTTACATAAAACATGTACATACATGTATGATGTCGTGGTTGTGAATGGAGTAATGGATTGGTAGGTTTGAAAACGAATACAATCTGAGAATCGGAAATGTTAATCACACATTTTAAATTTAAAACTGTAATTATCTAAGTTAAAGGTGCAATAATAATAATTTGGGCAAGATAAATGTGAACATTTAGCAGTATTTTAGTATTCATACATAGAAAGTTGATACTATAAAGTTGATTAGCTATCGTTTGAAACTCAAAAAGTAAATTTGCTGGCACACATTTTAGCCTTTTTAACTTAAAGGTTAACCAGTGAGACTTGCATAAGGAAAATACACCATTAAACATACATGTACCAGGTACCGATGTAACATGTTGTAAACAAAAAACAAAAAATAAATAAGCCAGAACCTAAAAATGAACTGACATATTTGTTGACAGTGACTTTATTAAAGTGAAAACGATGCAGAAATTAATTAAGTTATGAACACTATAATGGATAAGAAACAGCAAAGACCACAGGTTACAGCAGATGTTAGTATGATGACAGACAATATACCAATTGGTGGTAATACAATACTCATACTTCAGGTAGAATCGGAATCTGAGGGGTTGATTTATATACAGTTTGAACTTCCTCTGACTTTGGGTGATGGAAGATGGGAAAATAGATTCACCCATGTACCGCAAATATAAACACGGAGATTAAATATGGCTTTATTTATTTACTCATCATTTACTTGCAACTATCAGCCTAACTTCTTCATCATGTTGCAACTATCAGCCTAACTATTTATATATATATAAATATTTTTAAAATATATTTTGTGTCCTAGAAGCTTTAGACAAAGTCCTTCAAAGTTGGTATCTTAAACCGTGCCGATTTCTGAAATGGTATTTGCATCGCATATTTGCCCCCATCAGGCCAATCATCAGTCAATACTTGTAAACATTCCGTCGGTCTGACATCACAATCAAGGAAAGATAAGTGGTGATGGTTCGCAAATCGGAATTCAGCTGGGCATGGGATACCATCTTTTTAAAAGCTTCCAGCAGACAAACTGCCTTCAC
>JAVTVY010018015.1:0-72055 GCA_036873755.1 Hanleya hanleyi
CCAACTCTTTGACGTAATCTCCATTCTCCACCACCTCTGTTCGTAATTCTTCTGCTGATTTTCCACGTCGTTCGTTGAAGCGTCCAGCGCTGAAAGGACATTGGTGGCCGTGCCAGTAACACCCATAAAATTGAAATACGGTCGGTGTTCCTTGTACAAGGGCAAACCCATCGACGGGGAGTCGACGATCTCCTATACGCTTCTCTGTGGCGTTGGACTGATGGCGTATATAAATTCTCCGTCGATCGGCTTCCCAATCCAACCACTGGTCGGCGAGATGTTTGTACGGCGTACGTTGAGGTGTGAAATGTTGACCGTCTGCCCACCAACGCGTATAATGCCCGCTGGGCATGGGTTGGGCGAGAGACCACAGGTACAGGGCATTGGCGTCAAATCCAATGATTTTGGCACAGGGTTTCCCACCGGGAAGAGTCGTGACATCCTTCTCATGGTAGCGGTGAAAAATAAGACTCGGTCCGCCGACGATGTTCTGTTTTAAACAATCATACATGTCCTCATCTTTTTGCTGTATCAGCGAGAAGTAGGTAGGACACTCTTGGAAGAGATGGCGAAGCGCGAGACCCGGTAAACTCAAACACTCCTTGAAGATGTCGACGTGCATTTGATGCCGAAAGAGTTGAACCATTTTCTCGGCCGCTTCGAGGAAAGGGACCACATCTAAGTTGTTATACCACACCAGGAAATCTCGCAAGGTCTGCATGTGTTGGTCATTCCATACCTGCTGTAGTTCCCGGTACGTGTCTTCGGGACATTCCACTTGCTTGAGATCGTCATAAAACGCGTCCCGGGGTGGCAACTGTGTTTCCTTCAAGCGGTCGAGCGTCGATATGTAGGTGTAAGGGAATCTCCCTTTGGTTTGTGCACAGTCATAGGCCTTCACCCACTGATCGTAGCTATAATTAGATGCTAAGTAGTTCCGTACATCCAGGAAATGGAGTGATGTGGTGGTGAGGGCCATGTGGTTGTTGATCTTTTTGATGACGGACTTGATGGTATCGGACTGGGCCAAGTGAGGGTAGAGAAATTCCTTCACCATGTTGAGATCGTATCGCCCCGAGTTGAATCCGAGCACCGGTAACTGGCCTAAGTATTGCAGGAAGCGGATTTTCAATTTCTCTGCATACGGTTTAGGTAAAGGGACATCCTGCAGTTGCAGCCCACTGTGTTCCATTTCCTGTCTGTCAAATATTTTACCACTGTGCTCCATTTCCTCTCTGTCAAATATTTGCCCACTATGCTCCATTTCTTCTCTGTCAAATATTTGACCACTATGCTCCATCTCGGACTCTTCATCGTCACTGAACGCTACACCCAGTGTAGGAATCCGGTCGTCGAGTTGGTCCAGTACGTCCTGGAACTGGGACACCAATAGTTCTGTACTGGCCGCACTGACTTCCTCTAAGTACTCCATCATCCGGGTAATCAAGTCATGGGCGTCGCCGGTGGACACGAAACAGACCGGTGCAGCGTCATAGCCAGGTACGTTGCTGGAAATACTGACACTCAGGGGAATATGGCGCTGTGTCCACTGTGTTTTCGCCGAGGCCGCATCCATCGGCTCCAACATCGCCTCGAAATCGTAACATGCCCGGTAAGGGAAATAACGATGCTCTTCTGGTATGATGAGACCTTCATCGGCCAGTTCCTCGAAGATGGTGGGCGTGTTATGGTACACACCGCCAGGAAATTTCCGTTTGACAGTGTGATCACAAATCTTCTCATGTCGATGTAAGTCCTGAGACTGTTTAAACACGCGATGGCATTGGGCACAACTGTAGGATTGCGCGTACAGACTCATATCATAGATCAGGGAAAAATGATTCACCCCGCCGTCGTCAAAGATGTTGACTTTCATGGTGGAAGCATACCGTTCTGAAGGCCGATGCATCAATTCAGCCACAAATGTATCATGACCCTCCTCTTCATCCTCCTTCTCTTCCCGTAGTAAACGGTACACACAGATATTGACGTTGAACAGGGACTCCACGACATCCAAATTCTTGAAGGGGACTCCCCGGAAGTGCCGCGGATCTAGGCCTTGTTCCTCTAAATATTGTCTCCAATATATATTGGCCACTCTATCACAAGCCCGGGGATGACATTCGTTCAAATGAATGGCCAAACACCAGAACAGACATTTCTGGTCTTTGTAGGGCCCCTTTGCGCCTTGTGTTAATGCATACAGTCCTTTTCGATTGAGCAGCCAAGGGGGTAGTTGTACAGGGGCACCGATCGGATGATCTCTCATTTTGGTCACGAAAAATGTCACGTTGGTGACCATTTCCACAGTCCACTTGGTATTGGGGCGTTGCAACCGGGCCCATTCCAATGGGTCCAACGTAGTCAGTTGGTCGATGAGGGGCTCCAGTGACGCATGATTGATGATGGTGAATGGCTTGTCAAACACATAGGTATTATTGCTCGGGTAAAAATACCGTACCTGGTCCGTCTCTTTGTGCCGTAGAATATAGCCGAATGTCATATTCACCTTGAATGCTGTCACTTGGTCTCTGAAAATGTTCTCGGCATAGCTAGGAAGATACGCGAGGTCCTGTAGCCGGAAATTATACAAGTCTTGAATAGGGCGATGACGGTGGAAACATCGTCGGATGGTGCTCCAATGGCGCCGATAGATATCACTCACAGGGTGGTTTTCGGGCAAGGCGTCAGCGGGAGGCACAGCTGGATCCTCAGGAAAGTCGTGTTCGCCTCTCACATTCTCACGCGCCAAGGGAGATCTCGATCGGTCACGTCGCCTCATCCTGATCGTATATACTCCTGTAAAATAGAGCCGATTTTGACAATGAATCGGTCACGATTTTCTTTGGAGGGGCAAGGTCAATAGGACTTGCGCTTTTTATACTACTAAAATGTGAAGTAGATTACATCTTACATCTAGCTTTAAGGCCGTGATATGCATATGAAGTATTCTGGGGCATGGTCAGTACTTCCCAGTTTTCCCTTTGTCTACTACTCGCCGATTTTTTAATTTCTTTTATTATTATTATTTATTTATTTTCCCCGAGAGCTACAACATGACACCTCACTCTACCCAATCGGGCCACTAATGCCCCACCTAGACTCCAACATGTCCACCCCGTATGGATTTATACATACATTGGGCTAATATCCCAGTATATGAGTGTCTATGGGTCTATATGCATCTATATACAAGCCTACCCGGTATTTAAAAAAAACATTTCATAGCTTTTCCCATCGTATTCTACAATCTCACAGCCCAGAGTAAAATGCATAAACAAATGACCACCACCCTATACACGCAAAAAAGATAGAAATGTGCGAATCAGGGAGATTACCTTTGCCTACAAGAGAAATTGAGCTAGACCGAGTTGTCTCCCTTGCATCAAAGCGTATAGATGGGGCTGCCGTTTGAATGGCGCTATTATCCGGGGAAGCCGGGGAAATTGACCTTGGGCAGCCATTTTTCTTAGCGTTTGTTACATAAAACAGACCTGTACGGAATATTTCCACTCTTTTAAACCATCCACAGCCAACAAAATTATATCAAACTAATTCATGCATTCAAATGTAAGTGATTCATATACCGCGGAAGACCACATGAAGGTCCCCACCGATGACGTTCGATGAACGTTCGTGATTTTTCTTTGCTCGTGCAAACTGGACAATAAATGCTCGACACTGGGGTGGCACTGTATCATAGACTGGTCGCAATATATGTATATTGGTGTCCATGGGTTGAACTATTTGGTGTAAAATGTCTGTGGAGCGGACACAAAACTAGACATTTTTTTTCAGGCATATTTTCTCATCGCATGGGCGGAAACAACTGCCGAAACAAATATTACCTCAAAGGCAGCAAACCAGTTAGCAATGTAAGCCTGAACAATTATATTTTCAATGAATACAAGGTTGTGTTGAGAAATATATCTCAAAATATGATTAATTAATGATTTTCCATCATGACAAACGAACACCCGACCGGCTTCCAACAAATATGGCGGCGGGTATTCGAAGCTCGAAGTCAGAAAATTGCCAAACTTCAAAAATTCAGATCTCATCAACCAGAACGTCTTATGTGCTGACAGTTATTGACTATATCGTAAAATATGTATACTTGCTAACCTTAGTTGGGTTCGTGATGAAATAATTTAGAAATAAGTAATTCGAGCACTTTTTGTGACATAGCAAAACGAAGAAGGGGGGGGGGGATTTCCTAGCATAGATATTATTAAAAAATAATTTATATTACATACGTGTACGGTGTTGATTGGTGTTACTGAGTGATACTGGTCAGCTGCATGTCATGAATGAGGCGAACACGGTACTTTTGAAGCTTCACTTCCTGGGATGACTGTGGGTTCAGGCTGGTGAGTAACTGCTACGGTGTAATAGGCTGGTGAATTGGCACTGGTAAAATGAAAAAAATTAAAAGGTTCTCCACAGCTCATACAAGCAGGCAAGCAAGCTGGCAGGCTGGTCAGGTCAATCAGGCAGGCTGGCTGGCTGGCTAGAGGTGAAGCAGACTAGAGGTGAAGCAGGTAGGCAGGTAGGCAGGTCAGGTGAGTCAGAGTGCTCCGCAGGGTAGTGCAATGAATACACCCCACCCCTAAAAATCGCCTCCTTTTATACGTTTTTCTACAATCCGCCATCTTAAACCCACCACCCACCACCACAAGCCGCCATCTTAAACCCACCACCCACCACCACAAGCCGCCATCTTAAACCCACCACCCACCACCACAAGCCGCCATCTTAAACCCACCACCCACCATCACAAGCCGCCATCTTAAACCCACCACCCACCACCACAAGCCGCCATCTTAAACCCACCACCCACCACCACAAGCCGCCATCTTAAACCCACCACCCACCACCACAAGCCGCCATCTTAAACCCACCACCCACCACCACAATCCGAAACTATTTGGTGTAAAATGTCTGTGGAGCGGACACAAAGCTAAACATTTTTTTTCAGGCATATTTTCTCATCGCATGGGCAGAAACAACTGCCGAAACAAATATTACCTCAAAGGCAGCAAACCAGTTAGCAATGTAAGCCTGAACAATTATATTTTCAATGAATACAAGGTTGTGTTGAGAAATATATCTCAAAATATGATTAATTAATGATTTTCCATCATGACAAACGAACACCCGACCGGCTTCCAACAAATATGGGTATTCGAAGCTCGAAGTCAGAAAATTGCCAAACTTCAAAAATTCAGATCTCATCAACCAGAACGTCTTATGTGCTCACAGTTATTGACTATATCGTAAAATATGTATACTTGCTAACCTTAGTTGGGATCGTGATGAAATAATTTAGAAATAAGTAATTCGAGCACTTTTTGTGACATAGCAAAACGAAGAAGGGGGGGAGGGGGGGGATTTCCTAGCATAGATATTATTAAAAAATAATTTATATTACATACGTGTACGGTGTTGATTGGTGTTACTGAGTGATACTGGTCAGCTACATGTCATCAATGAGGCGAACACGGTACTTTTGAAGCTTCACTTCCTGGGATGACTGTGGGCTCAGGCTGGTGAGTAACTGCTACGGTGTAATAGGCTGGTGAATTGGCACTGGTAAAATGAAAAAAATTAAAAGGTTCTCCACAGCTCATACAAGCAGGCAAGCAGGCTGGCAGGCTGGTCAGGTCAATCAGGCAGGCTGGCTGGCTGGCTAGAGGTGAAGCAGGCTAGAGGTGAAGCAGGTAGGCAGGCAGGCAGGTCAGGTCAGTCAGAGTGATCCGCATAGGCTGGCTGGCTGGCTAGAGGTGAAGCAGGCTGGTCAGGTGAGGTCAATCAGGCAGGTAGGCTGGTCAGGTCAGGTCAGTCAGAGTGCTCCGCAGGGTAGTGCAATGAATACACCCCACCCCTAAAAATCGCCTGCTTTTATACGTTTTTCTACAATCCGCCATCTTAAACCCACCACCACCATCTCCATCCCACCATGCCGCCATCTTAAACCCACCACCACCACCTCCATCCCACCATGCCGCCATCTTAAACCCACCACCACCACCTCCATCCCACCATGCCGCCATCTTAAACCCACCACCACCACCTCCATCCCACCAACCACAGCCGCCATCTTAAACCCACCACCACCACCTCCATCCCACCATGCCGCCATCTTAAACCCACCACCACCACCTCCATCCCACCATGCCGCCATCTTAAACCCACCACCACCACCTCCATCCCACCAACCACAGCCGCCAATGTACAACCCAGAACAAGTCGGGACATGCCTTGATCACGTGATCGTCATGGGGAAACCCCCACTGGGGAATCCCCTCCCGTGACCTCCAAGTTCCTCCACAATACGGCCCGGGGGGAACAAAAAAGTAGGTCAATGCGCGCTGTGCCGTGTTTACGCTACTACTATGCATGCAGGTTTTCCGTATGCGCATGTCCGCATTTAATCAGACTTCAATATTTCTAATGATGCATCAAGCATTTGTAAGGCTTTTATGTGCCAGCTTCCAGGTGTCTGGTTGGACATGTTATGCACACCTGTGCCGTCACAACTGGTGTGCGCACCTGTGTGGTCACAACTGGCGTGCACACCTGTGCGGTCACAACTGGTGTACACACCTGTGCGGTTACAACTAGTGTGCACATCAGTATGATCACACCAAGCAGTTGTGAATGTTTCACTTCAATATCTGGGTTAATGTGTCCATGCAAACTATTCTGTAGTGCACATTTATATGGATAAACAGGTCTAGCGTTTGTAAGGATTCCTTCCAACAGGACTCCGGTCTTGAAGGGTTTCTCCCTAGTATGAGTTATTATGTTTTCATGTGGGTGTTCAAATATTGCTGCTCTGCACAGCGGACATCCCTAATACGCCAATCTCTTCAGTGTGTGTTTCCATGCGTCTGTTCGGGTGTCACTGAATCTGTACATATGTATCCACACATGTTACACTTCTGTGGTTTCTCTCCAGTCTGAGTTTTCGTGTGTATTGCGAGATAACGTCGTCGGGCACATGTGTATTCACACAATGAGCACTTGAAAAGTTTCTTCCCGGTGTGACTTCTCGTGTGACGATTCAGTGAAGTAAGGCGACCACATATGACTGTACATAATGAACACTTGTATGGTTTCTCTCCAGTGTGTGTTCTTCTGTGGTCCGTCAGATGTTTCTGGCAAGCACACTGTATTCACACATTGAATACTTTTAGAGTTTCTCTCCAGTGTGTGTTCTCATGTGTCTAGTGAGCGACGACTGATGGGCACACCCATATTCACACTAGGATCATTTGTGAGGCTTCTCTCCAGTGTGTGTTCTCAGGTGTCTAGTCAGCGACGACTGATGGGCACATCTAGTCACACAAGGGGCATTTGTAAGGTTTCTCTCCAGTGTGCGTTCTGATGTGTCTAGTCAGCGACGACTGACAGGAACAGCTGTAGGTACATATTGAGCACTTGTATGGCTTCTCTCCAGTGTGTGTTCTCATGTGTCTAGCGAGCGAATACTGTTGGGCACATCTATAGTCACACAAGGAACATTTGTATGGCTTCTCTCCAGTGTGTGTTCTCAGGTGTTTAGTCTTTGACGACGGCTGGACACATCTATAGTCACACAAGGCGCATTTGTGAGGTTTCTCCCCAGTATGTGTCCTCAGGTGCTCAATCAGCGACGTCTGACAGGAACATCTGTATTCACATATTGAACACTTGTATGGTGTCTCTCCAGTGTGACTTCTCACGTGCCGCGTTAGATTACTCTTTTGCGCACTTGCATACCGACACATTAGACACCTGTACGGTTTTTCCCCAGTGTGAGTCATCATGTGTTTCTTTAGTTTACTCTCTCGTTCACATTTATGTTCACATATTGTACATTCGAAGCGTTTCTTTCCTGTGTGAGTTCTCATGTGTGCAGCCAGAAGTATATGTGATGTACAACTGTACTCGCAAACTGAACACTTGAACAGTTTCTCCGTATTGATATTCTTCTCGAGATATTCCATGGTACTCTGCTTAGTATCGACACTGAATGGTTTGTGGTTTGACGTCCAAACACACGATGTTCTCTCAGGGTGATACCTTTATGGCAATTGAAGCACAGATAGATCCAGTGAATCCGGTTGCAGACACTGTTAAGTTCAATTTCTGCACAGTCTCCGTTATAGTTCTACATATTTCATTCAGTTGGATTGACGACGATCATCAGGTTATCGACATCCTCAATTTGTCTTCGGTTATTACTCTGTAAGAAAAAGATGATACTTAATTGTTGACGTCATTATTCTCGAAGCATCACTAACGCTGTACTGATGTGCCACAAGTATCGATCTATGGTTGTCCAAAGCAAAAGACACTTCGGCTGTATATGTTAATAATAATCTGCCACTGCAGTGAGTTTCGTTTAGGAAAACTAATTAATGGTAAGCTGTTTGGATTTAGTCATTCAGGGGTTTAGGTGTGGATTACCTATGACAGAGTTACTATCCCGATGTCCTTAACCATCAAGTTCACTGGTTTGAGAGAGAGATAGAGAGAGAGATATAGGCTGCATGGTGACAAGAACTACAGACAGTATGGCGGCATATACTCTCGACCTCAAGCAGCCTGTGCTATCCACACACATGATACGAGAGTTTTTGGACACCGAATTTTCGTCTCTAATTATTAGCGGAATATTTGAATCCAGTGCCAGGCATCAGAAAACTCCCGTACACCCGGAATTTCTCGGATTTCGGGACACCGGTGTCAATCTATGCAGGAAATGGTGTTGAAAAACGTGTGCGCTGGGCTTAATACTTTTAATAATAATGTCAAACTTCCGGCATTTGCTTGGCCTTGGCCTATAAAAAGACGAACAACTTTCGTAGCATTAAAGATTAAAAGGAATTACGGCAAATAACGTCACTTCCTTCAAAACACGACATTCGTGGTCTAATTCTCTCGATTCTCTCAACCGAATTGCCTTTTGGAAACTGTCTTTTAGAAATTGGAAAACACCGAAAACAAATACAGGTACTCACAGTAATTTGGAAGAAAAATCTGGGCGAATTATGTACAGATTAGATTATCAATGGAGACTAACAATCGAGAACGGAAGAGCAGTCGAGATTCAATGTCGAACGCGCCGTAACAAGACATGGGCAGCACGTAATTTCGGAACTAACTTATTGATCGGAACCCGGACTGATTTTTTTTGACCGAGCTGAATTGTGGCGAGCCTATTTTATGAGCGTCAGGTAACATCATAATTCATCATTACAGACTCTGTAGCATCATGATATATCTGTACTCCTATATTCGTGTTATATGTCAATTTGACCTCAAGCTCTCCAATCAACCTAGCTAACCATCTTTGACCACCCCCCAAACAGGCTCATCTCCTCCTCTGCCAGTCGATCGACCCTGCATGCTGTCATTCAATTTACATATAGCCCTGTGCCAAAACATCATTCACGCTACTATAATCTTACCAGCCAAACAGTCTTCACCAGTACCGGATATACTAAATACTGGGTCATTTAATTTTGCAGATGTGAATGTGTAGTGAGCATTAATTGATTCCGAAAAACAAATATTGCCTGTTTTCAAACAAACGACAAATAGCTTTGGTATAGTGTTGTTGTTTTCGTTGTTGTGAAGAGATGAACATTTATTTAATTACCGATTGTTTGTTCCCTTTTGACTGCTGAATTCCCCAATTGCGCTGCAGTTGAGGGATTCTGGTTATTTCAAGTTGTTGCGATACAGAGCAGTTCTGATAACCTCGCACTTTAAATTCCGTCAAAGGCTACATTGGCTTGAAGACCGAATGTGTGGAGGATGCCATGGCGTTTTTTCGCCCTGTTTTAGTAAATGACAGCAGGTTCGATAGACCAGCAGGAAGGGAGACAACCATGTTTGGAGGTTGCATCTGTGACATCTATAGACATCAATTTGGGGGGAAAATATCCTACAATAACATAAAAAAAATCATGCTAATATATCGGAATGGAATGCCGAAATTCGAACATAAATCCAAGCCGATGCGACTGTCTATTTGAATGCGATCAGATTACAGACTAAATTGGATTATGCCAAATAAAATGTGATTTGGTTATGACAAGTATCGAATTTGGAAAATAGAGCGTCCTTGCTGGAAAACGGTTCTGCCGTTCCCATCAATCAGCACCAAACCTTGACAAGCTGTGGAAATCCCCGACCAGACACGGTTGCGAAATCGCGGAGAAAATACTTGATTGGAAGGAGGGAAGGTTGTGTTTGCCCCATTAACCCTATCTGGCCTGGGCGATTTGGGGTGTACCGCAGCCTGGGGGGGGGCGGAAAGTGCCCCCCTCCCCTATATATTTTCGCTATCGCTAAGGCTATCACTAAGGCTATCGCTATATCTTTGGGTCAAGCTCTACCAGAAAATGTAAAAAAAAATCCAAGATGGCCGCCATGATGACGTCACTGTGAGGCCATTTTCAAAAAGAGCATTTTTGGACGGTTTTTCGGTCAAAAGCGTCGAATTTATTAATTTTTTGCATTTTCTCCGCAAAAACTGCATGATCAATTAGTAAATAATAATCTGATATGAAATGAAATAAGTTCTATCCACTTTTCGGTAGAGAAAAGCAAAATTTTTGAAGAAATATGACGAAAGCATGACTTTTTCTGGTACCCCATATTTCTTGACGTTTCGGAGATATCGCAGAAAGTTTGGCAGGAGGGCATTTTTGCCTCCCCCTCCGCAAGGCCTGGTAGGGTTAATGGGGGAAGGGAGGGAGGGAAAACAAATGAGTGAGTGTTTTTTGGTGATGCTAAGTCATATGTTTCAGAAAAATGCATAGAATCGCGTTGAACCAACATGCTGAATTTTTGCGTAATTTTTGAAGAAATATGGCGGAAACATCACTTTTCTGGTACCCCCACATGGCCGCCATTTTGAATTCACCCATGATCCTTTGCTCGGGGGGTCATGCAAATAGGCTCAAAAATGACCCCAATATGATAATCGAAAAAAGTCGCGAAGTTTCAGCTCTCGATTTTTTGTCGTTCCGGAGATACAAGCAAAAAAACAACAGGGGGAGGGGGAGGGGGCGGAAAGTGCCTCCCCCCCAGGCCAGATAGGGTTAATGAGTTCACATGCTGCCTATATGAATAATTACATCGAGTAAAAGGTGTACTACACTTTACGTCTATTCAAAATTCGGCGTAGGGCCTTACATTACAATCGAATTTACTCATACACCAACAAACGACAAGGTTCATCAGAAAGGTATTTTATTTCACTAATAATCGTGGACTAATTAAAACACTATACATGTAGTTTACACTTAATATGGGCCTATCCACACCTACCCGGTACTTTTTCAAAAATGTTATCGTTTCGCTTCGAAACCCTTCCCATCGTGTTCTAAATGACGAGACGTGAGAAACAAATCCAAACAACCCATATCACAATGAACGTGTGTGAATTTTCCAGGTTGAACCTATACCCCCCTATAGCCAGTATGGGACTATATGGGCTATATGATACTTTTCCAAACAAATCACCGTTGCGCTCCCAGACCCTTCCCATCGTGTTCTAAATGACGAGACGTGAAAAACACATCCAAACAACCCATATCACAATGAACGTGTGTGAATTTCCCAGGTTGAACCTATACCCCCATATAGCCAGTATGGAGCTGTATGAGCCTATATAATTACCCAAAAATTTCACCGATTCGCTCCGGGACCCCTCCCATTGTGTTTTTCTCGGCGAGTCGAGAAAAACGAGACCACACAATCCATAGTAACACCCACAAAAAAAATTGATCACCCCTCCCCGCGTATAGCCAGTATGAGCCTATATACAGACCTCGATGACTTTTTCCAAAAAAAAATCACCGATTCGCTCCGGGACCCCTCCCATTGTGTTTTTCTTGGAGAGACGAGAAAAACGAGACCCCACAACCCATAGTAAAGCTTTTTATATTTCCGGAAAACAATCCTAATTTTACATGCACCCACCCCATGGACTTGATAGGCAGGCCCCGATAAGCCCGGGGACCGATATTATCCCTTTTGGATATAGTTGATAGGGGTTTTCCCCTATTTCAGGGGTAAAGTCCGTGTTTTGCTTTTTATATTTTCGGGAAAAAATCCTAATTTTATATGCACACACCCATGACAGAATGGCCCTCGAGGAGCGCTTCACTTGACACCTCACTCGACCCATTCGGTCCACTAGGGACCCACCCCGGTAACCCCGGTAACGTCTTTTCGCATACTCTTATTTAGGCTTTCCCCGTGTACATTAACATTAGAAGTCACTTGGTTGACATGGGACTACTTTTTGTCCGCGGAAGTGACGGCATCACCACCAGACAGCGGAGGAATACAAAGGTTGAAGGTTGCCGGAACTACTTTTGACCTCCACGTGACCTTGAGCTGGTGGCGCCCCCTGGCGCCACAGCGCTACAGAGGTGAAAGACGATGTGGCGCCCCCTATACTTTAACCTGGAAAAAACAGGAACCAAGAGTTACCTCCCTGGAAAACAGGGTTTCTGCCGTCCCCTATATACTACTAACCACTATGGAAAGAAATAAGCATCGCTGCAATTGGTTGAAAAGAAAAGGACCCTCTGTTGAAAGGCAATGCTGATACAATAAGCGTAGTTTCTCGTATGCAGATAGATGATTCATGTGTTGATCACAATCAATAAAGACTGAATGCGCATGCGCGTTCGATAGGGCGATACACCGACAGTTTAGGAGGTGACAAACTCTGATAATGAGAGAATGGTTTACATTCTCAATTTGTCAGTATGCTTTTCCAACTGAGCAAAAGAAAACACTTGTTTCATCTCTTTTCCCTTCTCTCAGATTCTCTGTCCTTTGGAGTGAATATTCCAGCTTTCTTATGTATGAAAGTCTTGTGGACTCGCAGACCCTTGGTGTTTTTGAACTGACGTCCACAAAGTCTACAAAGAAAGGACGGTCTGCATTTGACCGATTTCAATTTGTGAGTCTGCAGTGACTTGGAACTTTGGCATTTTTTCCCGCAAACATCACAAGAAAACTGCTCTTCCTCGCCACATTTGTGGCTATATAAGTTACTTTTGGCTATAAACGCCCGCCCACAAATTGAACAAAGAAATGGCAATTCACCGGTGTGTTTCCTCGTGTGTATTTTGAGACTAGACGGATCCTGGAAGCCTTTATCACAATAAGAACATCGATACTTATATTCATCTGTATGTAATCGTCTGACGTGGACTTCGAGCCCTGTCTTTGTGCGAAACGCCTCACCGCAAATAGAACACACAAACTGTTTATCAACAGCATGTTTCCGCATATGAGCCTTTAGACTGAATTTGTGAGTGTAATCTTTGCCACAAGTCTGACATTTAAACTATTTCCCACCATCTCCTGAAACATGCCTTTCCATGTCCTGTTTACGCTCGAAGGTGTCCTCACACAAAGGGCACTGGTAATCTATTTTTACTCCTTTCCTTTTCTTAGCTGATCCTGTAATTGCGATGGCGGTCTGATGTAGGTAGTGAGTAGCAGCTTTTTCTGAAAGAACGATGGCAGTCTGATTTTGCCGACCACTAGATGTAGAAGACTGATTTGGAACAAAAATGGTGGTAGGCTGGCCATGGTGGAGACCATCTGTTTTATTCGGAACAAAAAAGGTGACAGGCTGACGATGGTGGCGAACAGCTGCTGGTACCGGAACAGCAAAGGCAATAGGCTGGCCATTGTAGTGACTAGCTGACTCCTTTGGAACAACTGTCTCGATAGGCTGAACTTGTTGGGGGATAGCTGCTTGATTTCGAACAATGGTGGTAGCCTCACACTGGTGTTGAATAGCTGCCTGTTTCGGAAAATCAATGGTCTTCGGCTGGCCTTGGTGGTGAATAGCTGCTCGATCTGGAACAACGGTGGCGGTGGTCTTGTGTTGGTGGCGGATAGATGCTTGTTTCGGAACATCTATGGTCGTAGGCTGGCCTTTGTGGAGAGTTGCTGCTTGTTTCGGAACATCAAGGGTCGTAGGCTGGCCTTGGTGGCGAATAACTGCTCGTTCTGGAACAGCGACGGTGGAGGCCTCATGTTGGTGGCGAAAAGCTGCTTGTTTCCGAACAGCCATGGTGGTAGGCTGGTATTGGTGTCGACTAGCTGCTTGTTCCAGGATAGTGATGTTGGTAGGCTGGTCAGGAGTCACGGTGCAGATGTGGTTTCCTATACTTCTAACACATTCCTCAGACAGAACTTTCTCAGTGAAGGAAGCGTTACATTTGGCACACTTGATAGTTAGCGAAAAGACATTGAGAATGGTGACCATCTTAGGCTTGGTTATCCCTTCCACTGTGGAATAGTTCTTCAGCTCTACTGTAAACAACATCTCAGATACGGATACTATATGGTCCATCCCTTCAATGCTGTCGTCTGTATGCTGCTGTAAGAGATAAAACCTATTATTCAAGTGTATTTGAGTTTGAGTTTTGAGTTTGAGATTTTTATTTCACCAATCGTTTCAAATAATACATTGTATTTAAACAAATATATAACATACTGTATAATAAAATGAAGATTGCACAAATACATGAAATTGGCGGGAAGAAAACCCCAAGGGGTTTGAATTATCCCAAATGAATAAACAGAGCATTATTTATAGCGGAATGGTGAACCTAAATGGAAAATTAAAACGCCTACATATGGGTAATTATTTTGGTGTTTTACGGGACATTTTAACATTTTGGATGATAAATTACAAATGGCACAGCCTTTGATATTATTTTCTCCATTGTTTAAAAGGTACCTACCAAAGCTGCCCAGAAATTACACAACTTCGTGAGAATAATTAAATACATCTTGTGTTTTTTTTTGCTGTGTCGTACGGAACAGATACTCAACATTTGTTTTCAATTACTTGCAACAATCGCAAAAGTTTGGTTTGTATATGAGGAATTTAGCATATAAATCTTGCCATGTTCCTTGCTAGATTTAATACACAATAGGTGTGCTTCTGGTTACCCGTACCTAGATTTATAATGGCGACCCTAGAATATTTCCTCACGTCCATTCCACGAAACAATATGAAACACCGACCGGTCTTAGAAATTTGCTAAAACATGCACAAATAGAGGTCTACACGTACTTATATCAGAATACAAGCTTCTAGTCCGTCATTGAATATTCAGCTGTCGTCCATTAAATAACTTTCGCGTTCATAATCTAAAGACCTAATTCATGTTAGAGCATTAGCACCAAATTAAAGGAATAATTCCTACTACACATACAAACATATAGGCTAGTTTCCTGCAAGGAAGAGGCGGTCAACAGTTTTCAATGTTGCCGGCAGGATATCACGATGTTTCGTATCACGACCGCTTCTCTCTTGCAGGAAACAAGCCTATGTTTATATGTATACTATGATTGTCTTTTTGAATTTGGTGCTAATACTGTTATATGGAATAGGTCTTTGGATTATGGACGCAGATATTATGAATGACGGACCAGACGCTTGTAATCGAACCCGTTTCGCTGATCAGTATTCTTAATCCATATGATGTTCGTTGTATCTCCTTTAGAAGTATACAGATCTATGGTTTTGTTGGCACACATAACTATTTGTTAAACATCTGAAATAACATGATTATTCGTCAGCCCGAAAATTATTCCGAGAAGTAAAAAAGGAAATTACAAAGTTAGTACCTTCAACGATAATAAATTGAACTTCTTGGGCGAAGTTCGATCAGGAGAAGCAAAGATATGTAACTGGATTAAGAGTGGAAACTAGTTGTTCAAAACTTAAAATTCCCAACATGCCTGATAATAACTTCAAATAATTACCCTGATTCTCAAGTCGAACAACTTTCCTAGATAATCTGTTATGCCCTGAAAACGCACACTGTCCGGAGGTTTGGGTCAAATTGACCAGGTATTTTTTGGTTTAGACGTGACGGACTCAAGGAATGTGGATCAAATTCCACTTTGACCCAGACATGTTGGATCCTTTTGGTTCATACTCCATGTAAAAATCACAAGACAATTGATGCATACAATAGCCAAGTCTGGGGACAACAATGTGTCTAGACTTGGGCCTTTTCAGCTGCACAAAGACTCGGACAATAGCTGCCTACATGAAGTATCTACCATCCTTTTGACCCAAATACGTCAAAACCCCAAAAATCTGACAGTGTATTAGACCCACCCTCCTGGTGCCGAGGGCAATCGTATACATAAGGGTATATTCACAGGCGTGGCTTTGACGGGAGACAGGTAAAGTGACATTAAAGGTTTACAAAGGAACAATCGGATATATGCATGCATTATACTACATCTATAATACCTTTTTTTAAGAAAAGAAATATTGTCGAAGATTCCTGGTAATAGATTATGATATGATTGAACCATATGCGAGGAGTACAGGCATGATTGAACCATATGCGAGGAGTACAGGCATGATTGAACCATATGCGAGGAGTACAGGTATGATTGAACCATATGCGAGGAGTACAGGCATGATTGAACCATATGCGAGGAGTACAGGTATGATTGAACCATATGCGAGGAGTACAGGCATGATTGAACCATATGTGAGGAGTACAGGTATGATTGAACCATATGAGAGGAGTACAGGCATGATTGAACCACATGAGAGGAGTACAGGCATGATTGAATCATATGAGAGGAGTACAGGTATGATTGAACCATATGAGAAGAGTACAGGTATGATTGAACCATATGAGAGGAGTACAGGTATGATTGAACCATATGAGAGGAGTACAGGTATGATTGAACCATATGATAGGAGTACATGTACAGGTATGATTGAACCATATGAGAGGAGTACAGGTATGATTGAACCATATGAGAGGAGTACAGGTACGATTGAACCATATGAGAGAAGTACAGGTATGATTGAACCATATGAGAGAAGTACAGTAATATGATTGAACCATATGAGAGGAGTACAGGTATGATTGAACCATATGAGAGGAGTACAGGCATGATTGAACCATATGAGAGGAGTACAGGTATGATTGAACCATATGAGAGAAGTACATGTATGATTGAACCATATGAGAGGAGTACAGGTATGATTGAACCATATGAGAGGAGTACAGGCATGATTGAACCATATGAGAGGAGTACAGGTATGATTGAACCATATGAGAGGAGTACAGGTATGATTGAACCATATGAGAGGAGTACAGGCATGATTGAACCATATGAGAGGAGTACAGGTATGATTGAACCATATGAGAGGAGTACAGGTATGATTGAACCATATGAGAGGAGTACAGGCATGATTGAACCATATGAGAGGAGTACAGGTATGATTGAACCATATGAGAGGAGTACAGGTATGATTGAACCATATGAGAGGAGTACAGGCATGATTGAACCATATGAGAGGAGTACAGGTATGATTGAACCATATGAGAGGAGTACAGGCATGATTGAACCATATGTGAGGAGTACAGGTATGATTGAACCATATGAGAGGAGTACAGGTATGATTGAACCATATGAGAGGAGTACAGGTATGATTGAACCATATGAGAGGAGTACAGGCATGATTGAACCATATGAGAGGAGTACAGGTATGATTGAACCATATGAGAGGAGTACAGGCATGATTGAACCACATGAGAGGAGTACAGGCATGATTCATCGAGAGGAGTACAGGTATGATTGAACCATATGAGAGGAGTACAGGTATGATTGAACCATATGAGAGGAGTACAGGCATGATTGAACCATATGAGAGGAGTACAGGTATGATTGAACCATATGAGAGGAGTACATGCATGATTGAACCATATGAGAGGAGTACAGGTATGATTGAACCATATGAGAGGAGTACAGGCATGATTGAACCATATGTTAGGAGTACAGGTATGATTGAACCATATGATAGGAGTACAGGTATGATTGAACCATATGAGAGGAGTACAGGCATGATTGAACCATATGAGAGGAGTACAGGCATGATTGAACCATATGAGAGGAGTACAGGTATGATTGAACCATATGTGAGGAGTACAGGTATGATTGAACCATATGAGAGGAGTACAGGCATGATTGAACCATATGAGAGGAGTACAGGTATGATTGAACCATATGAGAGGAGTACAGGCAAGATTGAACCATATGATAGGAGTACAGGTATGATTGAACCATATGAGAGGAGTACAGGTATGATTGAACCATATGAGAGGAGTACAGGTATGATTGAACCATATGAGAGGAGTACAGGCATGATTGAACCATATGAGAGGAGTACAGGTATGATTGAACCATATGAGAGGAGTACAGGTATGATTGAACCATATGAGAGGAGTACAGGCATGATTGAACCATATGAGAGGAGTACAGGCATGATTGAACCATATGAGAGGAGTACAGGTATGATTGAACCATATGTGAGGAGTACAGGTATGATTGAACCATATGAGAGGAGTACAGGCATGATTGAACCACATGAGAGGAGTACAGGTATGATTGAACCATATGAGAGGAGTACAGGTATGATTGAACCATATGAGAGGAGTACAGGTATGATTGAACCATATGAGGGCGATTCCATGTCACGTAAGTTACATTTTCATTCCCGATGGGGATGTATTTGTAACATTTGACAAAATTAACAGCCATGACTACACCAATAACAAAACAAATCAATTAAATAAAAGTATTTCTTATAATTTGAATGGGTTTTTGATTAATTTCAGTGAAACTAATTAGCATCTGGGCTTAATTAAAGAAGTGTCACGTAAGTTACTCAGAGAATTAGGGTAGTTTTGGGTCATTTGACGTATGTTAAAAATTCTCTGATTTGGATGGAAGAATCTTAAAAGTTCTCACCTATAGCGATAGCTTGAACAATGAATTAGTAGACCTGAGTATAGTTGCCATCAGTCACTTTGCCATATTTCACCACAAGGGTTATAAAGATTGTTAACCAGTGTCACGTAAGTTACAAATGTGTGTCACGTAAGTTACATGGGATGGGTTTCTGGACTATTTATTCAGGAAATACTTACAGAAATGTTTAGAAATTGAATAATACGATGTAAATATACAGGAAGAACAATTTCTGGGATACTTAACTGTTCATTATTTTCTAATTAATTACCAAACTCATTACCATATTTTCAGTGAAAACATTGGAATTATTTATGGGACTGGACCCTGTACTTATCTGCAAGGACAGTTTAGGATATCCTAATAGTATACTTTTAGTGGTAACAAAGTTAGAAATACTTAATAGTTGGATTTGCTTTTGACAAAAAAAATTATTCCTAGTTTACATGGTTTTGTATATGTAACTTACGTGACAATTTTTGTAACTTACGTGACATGTCACGTAAGTTACACAACTTCACTCGCCTAAATTTCTATTCAACTATTTGTTTTTTACCAAGTTAAGAGGTGGATGTTCCTAGTGGACATAAGGTAGTTTCATTGAGGGAAGAGTTTTTTATATCTATTGCCTATATTATCTCTTGACAAAATGACCCATGAAAATTTGTCACGTAAGTTACATTGCGATAATCGGATTGAATATTGAGTGAAAATGACATAGTCTTGCCAACTTCACAAATTTGGCAAGTTTGCATGTTAGAATACATGGTTATTAGTTACTAACATCAGATATAACCAAAGTGAGATGAATACTTCAGATTTTACATCTTAATTTGAGGCCTACTAGAAAATCACATTTTATGGCTGTCCGAGTTTGCTAGGTATTTTAATGGTATTTTTTTCTAGAATGTGGACCAGTCAATGACAAAAACTTCATTTTATCTTAGTTCAGGTACTAGTTGATACAAAAAATCAACAGATGTTCCAATCCTAGCACTTTGAAATTTGAGCAACTTTCACTCTCTGTCATGGAATCGCCCATGAGAGGAGTACAGGTATGATTGAACCATATGAGAGGAGTACAGGCATGATTGAACCATATGAGAGGAGTACAGGTATGATTGAACCATATGAGAGGAGTACAGGCATGATTGAACCATATGAGAGGAGTACAGGCATGATTGAACCATATGAGAGGAGTACAGGTATGATTGAATCATATGAGAGGAGTACAGGCATGATTGAACCATATGAGAGGAGTACAGGTATGATTGAACCATATGAGAGGAGTACAGGTATGACTGAACCATATGAGAGGAGTACAGGTATGATTTAACCATATGAGAGGAGTACAGGCATGATTGAACCATATGAGAGGAGTACAGGTGTTCGCATTCACAATACTGGAAACTAATACAAAATCTAACCTGAGCTTGATGTGAACTGTTGTTGTCGATGCACATATCCTGGCTATTGGATAATTCAGTTGGCTCACCACTGACTTCTGTAGTATAATGAAGCTGGTCATCTCCGTTACCATGGTCACCAGGACTCCAATCCATCACTTCCACAACTTCCCAATCAGGATTCTCGTCATTTGATTCAACTGAACCCAATTCCACATCTTCCACATTTGGGTTCTCATCATTTGATTCTACAGGCATCACATCCACGTCTTCCACATTTGGGTTCTCATTATTTGATTGAACAGAACCCACTTCCACAACTTCCCAATCCTGAATCTCATTGCTTGATTCTACAGGGCACAACTCCACATCTTCTGCATTTGAGTTCTCATAGTTTGATTGAACAGAACCCACTTTCAGAACTTCTGCATTCAAGTCATCATTTGATTGCATAGAATGCACTTCCACAGCTTCCACGTTTGGGTTCTCATCATTTGATTGAACCAAATCCTCTTTCGCACATTCCACATTCAGGTTTTGATCATTTGATTGAACACAGCTCACCTCCACAACTTTCAAATTCAAGTTCCCATCATTTGATTGTTCAGAACCCACATCCACAGCTTCCCAATTCGGGTTCTCATCATTTGACTGTATAGAACGAACCCCCACATCTTCTGCATTCTGGTTCTCACGGTTTGATTGGATGGAACCAACTTCCACAACTTCCAAATTCGGGTTCTCATTGCCTGATTGTACACCATTCTCTGTTAACTGTTCACACACTCTCACTGTTGAATCAGCCATCTCAGACTTGCAACTTGAGGTTTATATTATGGAACTCTGGAACTTGGTACTTTGTATTTCAATCAATTGTGCCACAGTACTACTAGTGATATGGTTCCAAATGTGTCTTGTAATCTACAAAAATTATAATAGAAAATATTTATATATGTACACTTGTTATGAACGAAGTAGAAAGGCAGTCACTATACAATATAAACTAGATAAATTTGCTCTTAATACCAATTTTATATATAAGACCCAAGATCTGAAAAAAGGTTACCAAATTTCGATAATTATTTCTTCACCTACATGTATCAATAATGTAAAAATTCCTAATCAACTGCAAAAAACATACAAATATTATTTGTCATTCAATTACATTCTCCAACAAAAATGGTTATTCTGCTATGTGTATAACGATACAAATACAACCAACAAAGGAAATAAATAGATGCAAAACAAAATAAGTAAATAAAAAACAGAACAAAAACCAAAAAAACAAAACTTGAGAAACAAGCAAACCAGTAAGAAATCTCACATCGTCAGCCACTTGTGTCCAAATTTTGTAAGTATTTATTTTGTATATCTATTCTTCGTTCTATATTAACATTATATTTAATTAATGGTAAAACACCATCGAGAGCAGGAACTCGATCTACAAATATAAACAATTTTTTGCTGAAAATCAAAATAATAATCTTAAAAGCTATACACTATAATGGAACGCCCAGTGCAATGGCCTATAGTGAAAAAATCCAGGTGAATATGTTCATCTGTATTCTGCATTAGCCACAAATCTACATATTTTGTGATTTCACATTCTATAAATACATGTTCTAGGATTTCCATTTCTGTCTTACAGAATGAACATAATGGATCAGATATTATTTTCATTTTTCATAATCGAGTCTATCAGTAAAACTTCCTATTGTTCCAATATATTGTAATTCAGGTGACAGAAAATTATCAATATCATTACATGCCAGACTCTGAAATTATTGCAGTGGTTTGAATGGGGATCTGCACCAATGTGGTTTGGTGGCTAGCTTGATCTGCATATTCGATATACAAACTGCAGACTCCAATCATAACTTCTTTTATTGTAAACGATTCGACAATATAAGAAGGGAATTATTTAATTCTCTTATCGATTTGTTTTTCAGTTTTTCTTGATCTTATTCTGTTTGGCAATCGCAGCCTCAATAACGAAGACAACGAAATGCTTTTAAGTGTGCATATCTATAAAAAAAAATCTGCCAGATTTTGTTGATGCCACAAACACCCCTCACCCCTTACACATTCTACAGTTCTATTAATTGTAATGATGCGCTCTTTGGCTGTTCTATAGTTTTATATGTATATATATGTATATTATGTATGTGTATATATACGTAGTTACGATTAACTGAAATATATATCAGTACCCTTTATCAAATTTTATTCATTAAGCCATGATCATATATTGTAATTTCTTTCATTGTAATTAGGAGAAAGCCTCGTAAGTTGTAAGAACTTGTACCTAATCCTATTGCAGGGTCATTCTCAAGGAAAGGTGCAATTCGTGTCACTCGACCCAAATTTTCTTCTAACCAGTCTTATGGCTGAACAAATTCAGATTGTTCATAGTATTCATTTAGTAGAGTACGAATAACTTATTGCAAGCACTGTCCCGATTGATTTTTTCGGGTAATTTTTCACCAGAACCCTCAATTTAGGGTAAAATAGACCTGTCACTGGCTGTAGTGACCTACTTGATACCACGATAAAGTTGCCAGAAATTCTTTTGTTCTACATTATTCTACCTTTTTGGCAACCAGCTGCATCTGTTCTTTCAATATATGAATATATTGTTTACAAGGGTAGATTATCTTGTGAAAATGGCATGGGCAAAGGTATGTAACTGGTTTTCGGGTCATTGGTGTTACTGTAACTGAAATCGGAGCCAAAAAGCGAACGCTTAAATTAGAAACAAAGATTTGCCACCAGGCGGCTTATTTTCCAAGCGCGGGTAAACTTGAAATTCCATAATAAGTGTTTTATGAAACTCTTTTCAGTATTTCAGTCATTTCTAGCTCCAGATTTTCAGCGTATCTTTATTACCGGTCACTGGTGTTACGTGTCAGGATCAACATGTAGTGGCTCCCGAGTAAATATATTAACTGGTAATAAAGAAAAGTGCGTATGAATTACAAAATCATTGTTCTTGGACCGTCACGACAATATACGAGGGAGCAACAATTAATTCCTTCCAAAATGTCAGTGGTGTTACCTGTCAGTGGTGTTACTATTTGTAGGGTGACACTATTGAACATAATGATGATTTTGCTCTAAGTTTCAGTACAACTTGAATTTACCTTTCTTCCAAATAATACTAAGTTAAGGAGTCTTGTCACATACGTGTTTTGCCCCTAGATCGCTTTCGCTCACGGCTGCATTTTTGCCTCTATGAACAAATTGGTCACTGTTGTTACACGAGGTCAGTGGTGTTACTCGAGGTCACTGGTGTTACCGGGTTGTCACTGGTGTTACATTACAGTTAGATAACTATTTGAAGAAGAAGAAGCAGTTTTATCAGAAGGCTTTTCATATACCTGTTTTGCCCCTAAATATTAATCACTTGCAACTGCATTTTTGCGTCTATGAACAAATTAATCAGTGGTACGTGTTACACGAGGTCAGGGGTGTTACCGGATTGTCAGTGGTGTTACGGATGCAAGAATGGTCTAGAAATCCAGAAACACTTGTTTAAATTGTCCCATATTTTGAAAAAGAAACAAACTCGATTAGTTTAACCCTACCTGGCCTGGGGGCGTTAAGTGCCCCCCCAGTGAACTTTTCTCTGCTGCTTCGAAACGACAAAACCGAGGAGGCTGAAACTTGGTGACTTTTAAGCTTATCTTATTGGGGTCATTTTGAGTCTATTTTCATATACCCCCGGGTAGGGGATCATGGGTAAATTCAAAATGGCGGCCATGTGGTATCCGCGAAAGTCATGTTTTTCATCTTTTCGGTCCATTTCTTCACATTTTCCTTGCATAAAACGCCTTGAAAGTATATTATTTATGCAAAACTAATTATTCTCTATTTTATAATATTTTTTTCGAGAGGAAAATCTGTAAAATGAAAATTTCGAAAAATCGACCCCAAAAAGGCCGAAAAATGGCTTCCGAGAAGATGACCTCACTGTGACGTCATCATGGCGGCCATCTTGGATTTTTTTACATTTTCCGGTAGAGCTTGAACCCAAGATACTGTGGGGTAAGTTTCAGCGCTCTAGCCTTAGTGGTAGAGAAAATATATAGGGGGCACTTTCCGCCCCCCCCAGGCTGCGACACACCCCAAATCGCCCAGGCCAGATAGGGTTAAAGTCAGGATCAAGAATAAATAGGTTTTATTATACAGAATCTACATGAATGGTTGATACATGCGGTCCAATTGGCTGATTTTGGCGAGCTAAGTGGCATAATTAGGATATTAAAAACAAACTTGTTTTCCTAACTTCAATATTTTTTCATCATTAGTCATAGTTACATGCAATCTATTGCCTTGCATGTGTATATCTTCCTATTTATGTTCTCTTAGTGACCAATATACTGATCATTCCTGTGTAACACCACTGACATGATTGAAGACAACTCCTCCGTTAAGTGTTACGAACAGTTTATTGTTCGGAATGTCTGCATTTATTGTACGCATTATAAAGAGTTTTGTCAATGGAGACTCTGTTGAAATCAAATTCTGTAGTCATTGACCAGTGATGCTGATTTTGAGATATTTCCCCAAGTGAAAATGTGCCTTTCCGTGAGAATGACCCTGCAATATTAGCCTCTGCTGCAGGAACATCATTATTGTTAGTCTCTACACATCCCGCATCTGACCCATTCTACACCGTTTCTTATACTGGCCTCAGGCTCCTAAATAACGTAATCTCTGCCAAAGACCAGAATTTTCCCGATTTTTTTCCGCCTTCGTTGCAACGATTAATAGAAAGCCGTTGGTACCACTGGCAAGTATTGTATTTGTTCTATTCAGCTACAAATTTTATTTCGATTCACTGCTCGATAACATGCCTCGCCGGGGCACTATTTGCGGGGCCTAGGCACTGCTTTCAGCAGGCAGAGAAAACAGCGAAATGAGCACCTCATGTGTAGAGGCGCGCACAGCTTAAAATTTTGACGGTAAAAGTTTGACAAGAAGTTGGTCACCTTGTAGCGCTTGAAATAAACTACTTCCTGTCGAAAGATGAATGTCTAACATTGATTAGGGAACCAGCGAGGTACAGTTTTGTTAATACTGCCGAACGTGTAAATTATTTAGTAGTCTGATGCCTACTTACACTCACCTAGCGTGCAAAATCCAAAAAAGTCAACTCCCGATAGCGATACGCGCGGTAAACTAAACATTATGGTGAAAAATAGGACTTGGCAAAGATGAGGAAAAATCTCCATTCCACAGCCCTTGTAGAGTTATCCCCCATGTAACGTATCGCCGTACAACAGCAACCTGTAACTATATCGGTCATCTATAAGCAGTAAGACTGACCCTGGGATCGTGTGTATCCATTTTCAGCCTACTTTCGGCAACTGCAAGAGGGAATTTCCAGAAATCAACACCACGTGATTTCGTCAGCCAATCAGCTAAATTCTACCGACCTAAGCCCAACGTAATCCGACATTTTCGAATAATGTGCTGTCATACTTCTTAAAAATTACATATCTACAACACTTGGATGATACGAAAGTTATTCATACCTATATCTTTTCTAAGCCCAGGAAATATCTGCTTCCGAAGTGGTATGGAAACCTGTAATTTATCAGATTTCTCGAGTCTGTTCTCCGCCGGATGAAGGCCGAACAGAATACGGTAAACTACCGGATATCGCTCCACGATAATGGAGACACACGATTCGCAAACCATCTTATGGGTGGCGAAGTGAACGCAAATGCGTACCACAGCAGACACTAGTTATTTCGTGATATTTGTTGAGGTTCAGCCTAAAAAAAAGTTCATGATATGTTTCACTCGGTTAATTCGGGTTTATCTGTACCCGTGGGGTATATGCCTCCAAAATGAGAACAAGGTTAATCTCTAAATTAGAGGTTAAATTAGATTGCATGAAAATTAAAATGTGGTGAGTAAAATATTTAACACCATTTGACGATGTGAAATATCGCGAGAAATGTCAATTTCATTAAACCTATCAAGGCAGCGTTAAATTTGCGAGGACGTTTGGCGGCAATCGAGGTGTATCTGGCGCAAATCCCGTGGTCCCTGAGTAGTATATAAAGCGGATTCGCTTACTATGCTACTTCCCTGGATACCCAACACCAGTATCAAATAAAAATCAACAGATTGTTGTTGAAAAAAAAAATAGCGGGTTGATTTAGAAAACTTTCATTTTTCTTATGCTTGGTTTCCAAGGTGTCTGTAACTATTTTATTTCATTTCAGGTAATTATTTTTCTGATTCTCTCGCTAGGTTTTACATAATAAAAAACTATACAAATAAAGAAATAGGGAAATCGGTCTGAAAAATATACTGGTATCTGACAATGCCTCTTTTGAAAATTTGTCAGTTTGGGTGATTTGCTTTTATAGAACTTCGCGGATTGTGAAACGGAAAATCTCACGAGACTACCGTAACATTTATGCCGTTAGTAATGCACGCAATCTACTTCCTTTTAATAGATTATTCCATGGATTAATCTGTCAAAAATGTACTAACTGTACATTAGTCGATATTCAGCTCTTCCCGGTTCTACATGGAAATTTCACTGAAGAAACCAAGCGTCTCAGCTGAATCTTCTGGTGTTTCATTGCTTCAGAAACACGAGAAGTTCAGGAAAGGTAACATCGGACAGTTGAATTTTGACGCCTCCCATTCCGTTTCGAGTCATGTTTTTGTAGTACTGTAATGTTTAACGCGAGTAGCATTGTTCGAGACAATCGAATGGAACAGGGAACGATAGCAGGTCTGTTTTATATTGTACATTTATGCATTGTAGTTAATTTTGCGGATACCAGTAAATAATTCGACAGTGTAGATTCCAGATTTCACCTGTTCAAATTAGTCCAGTATAACTAGGAATTTGAAATGACGTCATCAGATATATCAGTTTGACTTTGTGACCATACTTTATGTATAGAATGGGTACTGCCTTGATCATGTTGCCCAAGGCCAAAAGTTGATGCGCATTTCTTCACATTTCATTAGTTTTCAAATTTGAAGACGGAGACAAGTGTGCCAGAATTGGCTCGACGAATTCTTTGGATTGTTTGAAGAACTGGGGAGATAATATTCATAACTTTAGCTAAGCATCCATTCATCCCTCATAACAATGGCAATTTTTAGTACTCTTAGTAATGAACACATACAGAGTTTTGTCTCTAGAGAGGAAAAATATATATTTATAGACTTTGTTTCACATTCTGCTTCATAAATGCAATATCAGAAGTATTCATCTCATAGTCTAAATTGGAAAACAGTGAAAATATTACACCATTTCACTTTCAAAAATGGCTGCCGACTGACAGAATCTGGTCACAATTCGAAACACCTTTGTCTATCCCGTAAATTCAATGATGATAAATAAATTATATGATGTTTTATATCATATCGTACGGTACTTGATTTGTGGAGAACTCAATTGTGCTTTAATTTGTTTATATGTAAATATTTTATTTAAAAATCACCTGCTATGCCTAGTATAGCGTGACACCAGACTTTCTTTTTTAACGTGCTGTTGTTTAATGACAAGCCTAGTTAGCCTCGACGACGATCATATTAAACAGAAATCGAACTACCACTGCTAACACATGAGTGGGAAAAATGGTCCAACTTAAAAAAAAAAAAATAAAAAAATAAAGAACTTGCAGGCCAACTCACCTTGATAATTCAAAAGACCAGTTCTTACTGCATCCATATCACGTAATTCCCAACTCCGACAGGTCGGATATCACGAGAGTGCATCGTGTCAATCTGGAGGTATTTTTTGTTTCAGCGGCAGATTGATTCTAGCAAATATGGCGACAATGGAAAAGCCTTAACCTGATACCTTATTTGGGTATATCACGTGCTCACACAACTCGATCGTCACATAGTACAGGGAAACCCCAAATCTACTACCAAAATTCACCCCGCCCAATTTTAACGTGTTGAACGAAACATGAACATATGTGGAATTATTAACTGTATAACTATCGATTTAATATCTCAGCTGAATGTATTAGTTTTTTGTCATAAAAACGAATATATCATGCACCTGGGGCAGAGTGGGACACTTTTGCTCGGGCAAACTGGGACAATAATAATCAAATGGTGAAATTTCCTTTCATCCTAAAATGCCATCAAAGTGCATTATTTTGTTTCCTAGATTGTAGTATTTGCTAATCCTATCAGATTTGATGAGTTTTACTAAAACTTTCAAAGTGAAATGCTTTCGTTGGAATGAGAATCACACAAAATATTTTTTTCGTCAAATTTGACTCCTGGGAAATATTTCACGTAAAGCAGGGGCCTAAAATACCGACTAACTTAACCACCGCTGTTGAATCTTCTAAACTCCTATGAAACATATTAGTATATACTTCTTATAAAATGTATTTCGATTGTTGTCCCATCTCACCCCAGTGGGTGTCCCAGAGTACCCCATAGCGGGGCAAACTGGGACACATTTTTTTACGTTTTTAAAACTGAATTCTGGAGAAAAGTATAGTAGATATTTCAGATATTTTTTGTGTGACTATGTCATAATAGGTATAAGTTATAACGAGAGTATACAAGGCTACACTACAGGACAATAATAACAGAGATTTTCGCAAAAAGGTGAAAAATGTTCCAGTGTACCCCAATCTCCCCTACCATAAATTGACTATAATACAAACTGACTGTAATTAGCATTCATGAGCGAACTGAAACGACATCCGGAATGAATCGAAAGATGGCGTGGGAGACCAAACAGATAAGTGTGTAAGGCTGTTTGGTCGATCTACAAGACGAGTTGATTTCAGAGAATGAAGTTCTGTCAGTTGTTAAGTTGTCAGTTTTTTTAATTTATTTATTTTTGTGAGAAAACGTACGAGGTTAGAGATTAAATGACCAAAGGTATAGAAAAGAAGAGAGTCTGAAAGTTTGTCGATGTTCCTAATATCAGGCGTCTAGTCGATGTGATACACATGAGCAAACGTTCTGTCATATTGCTGAAATATCCACTTCGGGTTAAATGAAGCGTGTCCCCTTGTAGCTGGAGCGACGTAAACAGCACCGAAACAGGCATTTAACCTCGATCGGCAGGTGTACCCAGCTGTTATGTACAGATCTGCTTGGTGAGCTTGAAAAGGATGTGCTAAATCTGAGCTCCCTCTATTCTTTTAGACACAATGACGGTTATTTATGACAATTCGGGAAAGGCCTTGTTTTAAGACCTATTCACAAAGTAATATCCCGGACAGAAGACTGACAAGGCAACTGCATCAGATCCTGTGTCAATTACATTTCGTGAGTGGTATGTATATAAAAAATAAGGGTCAGTTATAATTAAAATAATGACGGTCAGTTACATTTCGTGAGTACACCGGTTTTGTTTTTCACGTCCCATGTTATGTTGCTTTTAATTACAACAAATCGTTGCCCAGACTACCGTGGCATATAAGCTTATCCCCATTAACGGCGAGAGAATTCGTGATCACGGTGTTGCGGGACCGAATCCCACTAAATACTAGTAAAAATAAAATAAAAAAAACTAAAAAAAAACGACTCGGCATTTATATACCACGTACGGTACCTCGCGTACATTGGCAAATGAACGATTTCCCTTCATGGTCAGCCGAGTACGCCTGCGCTTTTCACATGTTCCTCGTTACAAACCGTGGTCAGTTTTGGTTGCAATGAAATAAAAGCCCAGCTGGTAACGCGGTATAACAGACGAATCATGACACGGAGCCGTGCCACCTCCACTCAGCGCATGCTCCGTTTCGCAGGTTCATTCCTCCATGTACCCGGAAGTCCTCATTTACGACCTGGCTGTGACGCATACAAAGACCACCCCCGTACACGGCGTTCGCGATTGCATGCTATGCCGTCGAAGACATTTGATCTCGCGCAGTAATGGTGTGATATTTTACAGCTCTTAGCTGTAGACAGTGATCCGTCGGACGTCTGGTACAGTACGTTCTTTAGGATGTTTGTCGGATCACATTGTCCTCTTCGTGTTTTTCTCTTATCAGGAGATAAAATATATATTTAAATGAATTGAATGTTCCTTTGATTCTGCCAGGGTTTCCCCCGGCGTTTCATCTCAGGCCGATCTAAATCGCAACGGGAGACCTACAGCTGACATGCGCTGTTTGGGGTTTCGGCGTGATACATCGAATAAAAAAAGGTTTCAACATGGGCGCCAATATGGATTCTTTCCAGTGCGGATTGAGTCAATATATCCTAAGTTATTGTACGAGACCGTGCCGAGTGTCCCCACACGAGGTTCTGTTTGAATCCGACCGAACAACCCCCTCAGTTTTGCACATGAGCGACCTACTTTTCTTATGCTGAAGATTTATCAACCGGAAACAGTAATCGCTAGAGCATTCCTTATCATGTTTGTATGGCTGGGTCAACAGAGGTATAACACCGTATTGAAACTTTATCGGAACATTCGACGAATAGCGCTGTTGATATTTTATTATATCACTTCCGGCGGCGTGTCGCTCGGGTAGGAATCATGTCCGAAAATCTGACTAATGACTGGGATATACGACATCGTGAAATCCCGAGGTCGCGCATATCTCTTCGCTTATGGACATTGTTCTCTGACCTCGGCCAGGGTAATCTGTCAGAACTGAACTGTCCGAGTTTTTAGAAGAAGGTAGAGAAAGCACGAACGAGAAGGTGATTTGAATCGCTTTTTGTAGCGTCTGTTCCTTTGATAGCTTAAGCTGTATTGTCTGAAAAATAGCAACTCGAAGAAGAGGGTTCATCTTATCTAATGTTCTCAAACAGGTTTCTTGTTTTATCGTGATACGTTCTCTCATTATTAGAAGCATTGGCTTTACATGATACTAATATGGTAATAGTTTGAAAAATAACTATAACAATGGCTTCTAATGGTTTTATTTTTCTAGGTATTTCTGGGAGTTTAGGTTTGATCGAAATCGAACGAAGACCAATACAGGGGAAGTGTCATAAAACACAAATACACGGGAAGTGTCATAAAACACCAATACACGGGAAGTGTCACCACGAGACAAGTGGAGTAGCTCCCGTTTGGCCTAATTAATGTAATTAACACAACACGTGCCGCATCACATCGAAGATCGAACCGAGTCGAGAGGGAATAATATATAAAGAAGTCTCAGTGGTCGTGCAAAGCACATGATCAAAAGAGAAGCAGTAAGCCAATATGAGATGGACTCTATAAAAGAAGAGCTTACGGTGGACCGGATTAAAGAAGAGCCAGTTGAACATGTAAGTCTAATGCACGCATATCATGTATACTGTATGCTGTAGAGTGGGATACGATTTGCCAGCTCAAGAATGATGATGGACAGCGAGCGCGGGACAACAGTTATTTGTTGAAGTCGTAGGTTAAACAACTTGATTCGAGCGTATGTCTTACTTCACAAATTACGATGATGTTATGAAATACAGGAAAGAGTATACACAACAGGGCTCTGGCATGCCACGTGCCATACTGATAAAAAGATCTATCCCGCCATTACATAATTTCTAAGTATCTTCCAATTCGGATTCCGCATTTGTGTTCAGATATTGCCACGTGATAAATAAGTTATTATTCCTTTTGTTATTATTACAGGATGATTTACAGGATGATTTTCATGGATTTCAAATCACTGACCAGACCCATCGTGTTGAATGTGAAACTCTCACTGACCCCGTGTTCAGCAGCCCTGTTCCCGTGTGCTTGTACGCCAATGCTGATGTGAAACCGACTATCTTAAAATCAGAAAAGTATACTTCTTCACCTAGAATGGATCCAGAATGCACAAGCAAGGGACCACAAAGTGAAAAGACACATGTGGATGAAAAACCACACAGCAGTGATGATAAAGGGAACTTCGGCATACAGCAAAGAAAACGAACTGAAGAAAATCGGTACAAATGTTCAATTCCGCCATTAGGCGCTGCTATTGAAGGTAGCTTAATGCGTCATCAACCATCCCAGACCGGTAGAAGATCACACGAATGCTCGCGCTGTCCATTTAGCACTGTCAGGAGAGAAAGCCTTGAGAGTCATCAATTGACGTACCATGGTGAAAGGTCATACCAGTGCTCAGTTTGCCCGTATAGCACTCCCCGGAAAGCAAATCTAAAAATACACGAAACTACGCACTCTGACGAGAAGCCATACAGATGCTCCCTTTGTTCGTATCGTGCGTCCAGGAAACAATGTCTGAAGAGTCATCAAATCACCCACAAGGTTGAGAAGCCATTCCAATGTTCACGGTGCCCTTATAGTACCGCCAGGAAAGAAAGCCTTAAGAATCACGAAAAGGCTCACACAGGTCAGAAGCCATACAAATGTTCACTTTGCCAATATAGCACATCTGTAAAACAACATCTGAAGAGTCACCAAATGCGTCACACTGACGAGAAACCATACAAATGTTCTCTTTGCCCATATAGGACAACCTGGCAATCGAGCTTAACGAATCATCTAACAACCCATTCTGACGAGAAACCATACAAATGCTCTGTTTGCCCGTATAGGACAACCCGACAATCGCGCCTAACGAATCATCTAACAACCCATTCTGACGAGAAACCATACAAATGTTCTGTTTGCCCATATAGGACAACCCGACAATCGAGCCTAACGAATCATCTAGCAACCCACGAGAAACCATACAAATGCTCATTGTGTCCGTATCGTGCTGCTATGAAAGTGAATCTAAAGCGCCATGCAGACATTCACTCACGTCAAATATCATATAGATGCCTATTGTGTGCGTATAGCACAAATCTGAAAGGAGATTTGTCCATTCACGAAAAGGAATGCCATTCAAATGCTCTGTATGTCCACGTAGCACTGCCAGATACGTTGATTTCATGAAAAGGATGTTACGCGCTTTTTTTTTCTTTTTTAGTTTTCGCGATTCAAAATTGCGCTGCGCATTTATAAAATGTCAAGATTGCGCAGTTATTCTTAAATCGCGCAAAACAATTTTCTTCACCGACTTTCGTTGCTTAAAGCTCAATTATTCAATTTATCATTGAAGGCATCCATTTTAACCCCATCTGGCTTGGACGATTTGGGGTGTTCAACAGCCTGGACAGGAGCGGATTGTACCCCCTATTATTTTAGCTATCCCTAAGGCCAGAGAGTTGAAAGTTATCATTATATCTTTGGGTCAAGCTCTACCAGAAAATGCAAAAATTCCTAGCTGGCCACCACGATGACCTCACAGTGACGTCAATATTTTGGAGGATTGTTTTTTCAGATTTTTAGAATTTGTTATTTATGCAAAAACTGCATGATAAGAAAGTAAATAATGATCTGATGTGAAATAAGATAGCTTTTGTTCACTTTTTTTCTCGCAGAAAAGCAGGCATTTTGAAGAAAAATGATAAACAATACTTTTCTGTTACCACACATGGTCGATATTTTGAATTTACCCCTAATGCTTGTAGGGTTGTGCAAATAGGTTCAAATGACCCAATATGATCAACTAAAACGTCACGGAGTGTCAGCTCCCGAGTTTGCTTCACCCCGGAGATAGAATCAAAAGAACAAAAAGGGAGGGGAGGGGGATTATCCCCAGGCCAGTTAGGGTTAAATTTATAGCAACTTTCTACTATTTTTGTTCAATTCGTTCAAAAACTTATTGTATCTAGTTGTAATCTGGAAGCCTACAAAAGAATCATCGTCCCGTCCTTATTTTATGGAGTTATGCCCCTTTTCGGAATAATCTTGGATATGCTTGAATGTAACCAGTTATATCTGAAGGACTGTGCTACCAAATTTGGAAAACTTATTTATCTACTTGTATTCTACAAGCCTACACAAAAAATTATTCGTCTCGGCCCTTATTTTAGTTATGACCCTTTGTGTGTATTGATCTAGATATGATTTTGTGATATATATTCTTCAATGCAGCTGTTATATATGTAGAATGGATGATATTTTATCAAAAAGAACAATTTTGGATCATTAGTACAATATGTTGCACATTCTTGGCATATTTTTCAATTGCTTCGGGGAAGCCGAGATGTTTTGCGAGTCTCACCCTCATGCTATCTTTTCAAAGAATTGCATGCCTACTTTATAATCTGAATAAGAACTCAAGATTAAACTTAGCCTAATTTAAAATATTCTGTGTGAAAGGTAAGGTCTGCAACATGAAATACCTGGTCAGCGCGATCAGGATCTTCTGACAGTGTTTTCTCAGTTTTTGCTCCACGTATCAATTTCTACGGTATGTATATAGGGGGATTCACTTTCCATTCGTGAGCGTCATTGGTTTACACATTTTTTGTTTTGTATATTTTTGGCCATAAATAATACACACAACAGGTGAATATAGTGCAGAGCGGGAGTATTCTTCCATGTGTTATATTCATATACACAATAAATAATAACCTCAGATGAATAAATTCGCAAAACTACATTTCTTTCTCACCCTTGTACCAGGTGAGAACTCTTTCCAGTTTTGCACACTTGCCTTCGCAAATTGGAATATGAAGTACCTACTATGTATTACTGTGATACAAACTATTAATTAAGGCCTCCCACACGCTACACTTGATTAACCATTTGACTAAACTTTGCCGGCACCGATGCGCGCCAAACAGTACCAAAAACAAATCGGGATAAGACACCATCGAGAGACTCGACACACACACATAGGGATAAAAAGTTGACCAGGAGTCCGGAAGATATGGAACTTCTGCTCCAACTCTCGTCGAGGGTTAGTTTGCAAACACGGTCACATTTTTAGGGCTGTGAACACTGCTGTAAATTGACAATCGGCATTCATGACTGATACTACATGGCACGTGGCCCACATCAACGGGTGCTCGAACGCTTGATATTACCACTCAGAGGTGAATCGTTGTGGCTTCGTAAAAAAGGTTGTTGGGCCCTAAAACATTAAAACGGATGCAAACTTATGTTTAGCTGGCCTAGACACCTGGTCTACCACAATATTCACTTGATGGAAGTGGCGCAACACGTGAGCATATATTTGAAGTTGATTGTTTGGTAGAAGATGACGTTAATGTCTCCCCGCTCTCAACTACCGATACAAATCCGAGTACTGCGGGTCCTTACTCGGTTTCATGTTTACGACGTAGCATGCATAAGGTATTTATGAAAAAAGCTATGCAGCTTCGATGGGCATACCTACAAACATGATGAACATAGCTGATCTTGGGATCACCCGATGCCCATTTTTTTTATATTATTTTTTATTATTATTGCTTTACCATCATACACCACAACACATACATAAACCATACACGAACAGACAAATACACTCATATACATAAAAATAGACCTACATAGAGAGATTGTTAATGACAAATTTGGATCCGTATAGTAAATCAAAATTAATACACAATTATCCATATTACTAAGCAATATACTATTATGGTATTAGCTCGGTCGTGTTGTATAGTTTTAGAACAAATTGCCATCTCTGTGTGACGGTTTCGATTCTGTCTTGATTGATGGCAATAATTTGTTTTCAATTTCATCTTTTTTGTTTATTTCTTGTTTTAGCGTTATAGTTGATTGTGTTTACCTCAATCTCTGCACTTGTTCTGTTTATAGATAGAATGTTACTGTAATAAGGATGATGTTTACCCGCCTGGAGAAAACTCTGTCTGATATCACGCCAAGGACGGCTTTTCCAATTTTCACATCAATTACTGGTTATCCAGTCTACATGTATTATATTATTTTATATTACATCCAGTCTATTACATGTATATTTTTCCATAATTCCTTTACAGGTGTACATTCCCAAAATATTTCCATAAGGATTATTCAGTTTCGCTATTGCGGAAGCTACACTTATCGTTCTGAATGATTTTCATGTGGCTTGTTTGCAGGTTGTTTGTTCCTAAAAACATATGGTTTATTCTGTACTGAACCCATCGCGTGATTTGAATGGAAGCATATGTATGCAGTCCAGCTGGTTATGGCGTATCATATTCCACTTCTCTTGGCGTTTGGCTACAGATTCACGTTCTGTTATAAGCAAGTATGTGTCTTTACATCCATTGTTGTTTTGTAACATTGGCTTCAATTGTACTCGGAGACACAGGTTATAAGGCACGTGGCTTACTCTCACCATGCTATGGTTGATGAATTTTAGGAATGTTGATATGGCGTTGGTCATCCCTTAATATTCCGAAAGGTTTGTTTTATACCATATTTATCCACGAATTCAGTATATAACATAAACTTGTTTGAAGCAGTTAATAAGTTTCTAATCAAGTAAATATTTGCAACCAACCATATTTTGTAGAATATTGCTTTTCTATCCCCTTTGATATCTTTGTTGTCCCATATATTAATTGATTCAATATCATCTGTTATACCTACGTCTATCCATGCTTGTGAAACATATCTCCAAAATGTATTGTACATTTCTGTTTTCTTCAGTGAATATTCCACCCAGCTCCCCATTAATGAGATATTTTATCGAAGTCGCAGATGCTTAAAAAAACATCGGCATATTACGAGCGTGTCGCTGGTAGCCGACGGATCCATGTGCTTTCAATGAAACAATGAAACTTTTTAATTCGATCATTTTAAGTCTCATTTCTGTGTAACTCTGGAGTAATGTGTTTCTTTCTGGGTTCTGCGTAGCAGAAGCCATTATAGTCTGTGGGTTGAAAGGTCTCAGGTTATAAATGAGGCTCCCAATGATGGTATGCTCTTTTACTTTGTCACAATTTGTGTTTCCGAGCTCCAAGATATAGTTCCCTTTTCACCCTTTGAAAAGTAACTTTGGCGTTACTTTTGCCCTCATCGAATATATGTAATAGTGTTTTTTTTGTGAATGGAATCATTCTCTGAACTATTCATGCGTTCGTCTTGTGAAATAGTAGATATTTTGTTTTAAAGTGAAAATGGCCAGGTTGAGGAGTATGGTGAAGGTTGCTATGGTACTGTATGATTGTGGGTAAATTTATTCATTTGCCATTGCTATACCCATATTATTTTGCGGATGTAAACGCATAATTTTGGCAGAAATAAAATCAGTATGCAGTAGTCATATTTGTGTTCCCGGGTCATTTACTCAACAACTCGAGTGTGAGAAAAAAAAAGAAGAAAAAATAGATCCCAAACTACGATACCGGTACTTACAGAATTATAGTGGTATGTATTTTCTTTTTCTTTTGAAACTGCTGATGACACTTGGAACAAGCGGCTTGACATGTGCTTTCTGTTTCTGTATGTATAAATTGAATGTATTGAGAGCCTTACACTGATTGATTGACATACTCAACTGCACATGCGTGAATGGGGACATTTTAGCCAATCACGAGTGGCGTCTCTTGAAAACAGCTACATGTATAACAGAAAGAATTCTGCAGTCAGTGTGGTGGATGCCGTGGTGGACTGGCGATGGACAAATTCTGAAATACTCCTGCTGGGGAAGTGGTATTAAAGTCACCTGTCCTTCTTATGATCAGTGATTTTCATTCATTAATATAACAGATATCTTTATCTGTTTCTGTATTATTTCTGTCTGTGTGTGAGATAGCATTTTTACCCTTCGGGCAAATTTTGCGATGCTTGTCATCAGCGTCGTCTGTCTGTCCGTCTGTCCATCTTTCTGGTGAACACGAAATCTCAAGAAGAATTATAGCCAGGCATTATGAATTGATACCACGTATGCATCTGGTGAAGGGTCAGAAGCACATTAAAAATGACTGACCTTGACCTATTTTATCAATGTCAAAGTCTAGTATTTGCTATGTTTTTGAAGGATCAAAGCTAAGGTCTCCAAATTCATATTATATATGCAACTCATGATTGACTAGAAGACTATTCCAGTTGACTGACCTTGACCTATTTCTATAGCTCATATACTGTGTATTATGATATAACATGAAGAAATATATCTAGGCTTTCCAAATGAATACAATGTATACATCTGGCGAAGGTTCAGAGGTGTACTGAAGATGACTGACCTTGACCTATTTTATCAAGGTCAAATTGTAGTGTTTGCTATATTTTTGGAAAGATTGAAGCTAGGGTCTCCAAATTTATATTGCTTACGCAACTGGTGATTGGCTAGAAGCCTATCCCAGTTGACTGACCTTGACCTATTTTCTCAAGGTCATATACTGTTTATTATGGTCTAACATGAAGAAATATATCTAGGCTTTCCAAATTAATACTATGTATACATCTGGCGAAGGTCCTGGGGTGTACAGAAGATGACTGCCCTTGACCTATTTTATAAAGATCAAATTCTAGTTCTGGTAGGCTACGTCATATTTCAGACGCGCTCCATGACGTCGGGACGTTGGCTTAATCTCCACAGATACGCTCTCGTTATGTTCTAAATTCTAGGGTTTTGTGTGCTATCCAATGACCGATCGTACAGCTGAGCGCCGTCCCAGAGCCTAGTAGAGAGGACAGGACCGGATAGCTCTGGTTTCGAGATTGGATCGTAATCAGGTTGTGACGTCACAGGTCAAGCGGTCACAGCTCTCACCGTTTTGAAAGGGGCATGGAGTTGTCGCACTTTACTGCTGCTATTTCCAACCTTGGGCAGTTTGAAAACATACAAAAATGTAAAACAAGTATATATAATCACCGCTACAACAATTTAGCACAAAAAGTAGCAGATTTTGAGACTATTTTGTATAACCTTTAAATAATGCATAGAAACTAGTTTTATTTGTGAATCCTATCATTGGAAGACGATATCATTTTAAAGCAACTGAACATTTGTGTAGATAAGGCAGAACCCCCCAAAGCCTCAAGGCTCTAGTTTCTTTATCTGTCAGACAAATTCGGACATCATGGTATATCATCAGGGTGATTTTATAGGAATAGATAGATAAAGGTGGTTGTCATACGAGTGTTTTTAATACTGTTATTCGAACAAGGTGGTCAACATCGTTTTGGTCCTTTGCTTCAGTCCTATCCTTATTTGTTTAATTTTGTGGCGAAATTTATATGTCATTGTATTTAAGTTTCATGAAAATTATATGCATACCAGTGAAAAGGTGTCCTGGCTCCAACTGATTTTGTATCCATGGTTAACAGTTTTTCCGTTTAACTTTTTACAGCAGACCCAGACAGCCTTGGTTTTTGATGAGTTCACGGATATACCTGATTGTCTAGCGAAATACTCGAAACATATAATCGATTCATTCAGTGGTTTTTTCTGATCCGTCGAGGGTTATACAGATATCGTCTGCAGACTGGAACAGATTATCTTCGGTGTTTCTTATTCTCAACCCACTTATTTTACTAATATTAGATATTATACGAGTTAGAATCTCTGAACATAGTAGAAAAATATACGGTGATAACGGGTCGAGATCTCGAATAACTTTGAATGGAAACCACCCTGCAGAAATGAACAGGCACAATCAAAGCGTTACTGAGATGCATACTCTGCGAAAGACTTGGCATTCATTTGGATAAAGGAGACATCATTGAACACTGATGACCCCTTATCTCTTGAAGGAAACCATCGTGTCTGCGTGTGCGTCTGTGTGTGTGTGGGAGTTGGGGGGGGTCTTTCTTGTTTTTATTCTTGCACATTTGAAATTGGTGTTGTCATACGAAGTAGGTCTTTCGATTCTTGACGCACGAACGGTAGCGAAAAAAAATCACAGATATTATAGCCCCCGCTGAACAATACCCACCGGAACTAATCCATATGAAAATGTGCCGAGTTTTCGACGCCATACTGCCAACTTCTCATCCGAGTAACGTTGCCTCCACCGCCTATATAAAGCCGGAGTCAAACGTGAACTTTGTCAGTCTGAACTGACACTCGAACTATCCACATCATATTTATGCTGTCGCTGTTGTCACCAGCACAAATTCGGAATCTGTGAGCATCATATTCTGTCACATATTCATTCACACAAAATATAAATATATCTGAAAAAAAAAATATATATAAATATATCTGAAAAAAAACAAAATATAAATATATCTGAAAAAAACCAAAATATAAATATATCTGAAAAACAAAACAAAAAAAACTGGGTAATAAAATGAAGGATCTTACTATTCAAACAATATTTGGACATACCGTTCGTGTTTTCTCAAAACAATGAAAAATGTTGAACCCGTCACCAGTTTCTTCAGCATTGTGTTTCAATTGACCTCACTCGTCAAACAAGGCACACAAAGGGACTATTCTTCGTACCATTCGATAATTCTTGGGGCTCTATACGATGCAGTCCAAACACGATCTCGTTTAAAAATCTCCATATGACGATAGGCCTATTGTTTGCTGGCCCACTCATGTTGATCGTATACTGCGCCAAGGGGGGAATGCGGGATCTGCTGTTGCCGTTGGAGAAGGTGCTCCACTCTTTCTGCAAAACGAAATGGCAAATTCCTGAATTGCGAACGTCACTCCGTCCAGTAGTTTAACTTATCCACCAGATGCATAGAAAGGCGAAATCTCTTTGCATTCGAGGCTGGAAAATCGGGCGTACCTGACCTCTAATCCTTGACATTTGAAGAGGTCACTTCCGGTCACGTGAAATTAGGGCTTGGGGAAAATGGCCGCAGATCGCACAAAACTTTCAAAACAACAGCTTTGCATCTAGTCAAATGGGTCTAGATCAACCATATTAGGCCCACATGGTTTGTGCGGGGTCTCGAATTGAAGCGTTCGTCGAGGGCACTTCTGGTCAGGTTACTGGCGGATGGATGCAAAATAAGATTCCCGACAAACACAAAAATTTGGAATAATGGAGATTACAGATAGGCTGTAGTCAGAAGGGTATAATGAGTCTGTCTAGCCTGACACAGTATGGTAGACAGTTAGACGTAACTGGGTGAGTGGGTTAGGTACAAATGAGTGAGTCAGTGAGTGAATCGTGCCCAACGCACGTCTTAACACAGTGACGTTCTAATGATGGGGAGTAACATTCCTACAAACAAACACCACACATATCTAGCCACTAATGTCTTATCGGCTCTTCTTGGTCGGGTGCCGGAGGACTGTGTCTCGGGTTGTTTGGGAGGAATGGGTTTGTTACATAAGTTTTAATGCGTGTATGTCTTAATGTGTTGGATTACTAAGTTATTAACATGAATACTTTGGTTTGATCATCGCTATTGTTGAAATATTGCTGAACGTGATGTTAAAACTTAATTCTCTCTCTCTCTCTTCTCGCCTCGACGCATTCAAATGAGAGAAAGGAGGATGAATAACAACAAGCAGTTTGCGGATTACACAGCCACAAACATTTTGTGTATCACACATTTTATTTATGCCCTACATCACATGATAACCACCCTGTGGGAGCCGCATTGGGTGTGTTTACAGTTCACCTATGCTATTGTAAGTGTATCAGATGCATCCTCGGCCATGTTCGCTCGTCCGTATGCAATGACCATCCATTCGTTCTGTTGCATCCCTAAGCGTCTTCGGGCAGTCCAGGGTGCTGTAATGGCAACATATCCTGACACACGAAGGCTATTTTATCCACTCGCCAGCCACGTGACCCGAAGTGCCAGGACGAGCGCTTCCAGACGAGAACCTACATGACCCACTTTGCCCACTTATGGCAAACCTACACCAATACGGAAGTCTCTAAACTGTAACGGTAAGAGTATTTGCTCCTGTCCGCCAGTGGCCGTATGAGTCGGGTAGGACAAAATCCTATACAATGTATCGCTCTTGTAGCAACAATGTATTGTGACGTCCTGCGACGATCGGATATGAGGATTGCATCATGACGTGAAACAAAGGGCATTACGCCTTATATAATGACATCGTTGACGTTACAATAGAAAATGTCGTCTTGAACGTGAGTATGTGCAAATACAAAATATTACATTGACAAGGGTGATCTTTCATGCCACCAGCTCAATTTTGAAGTTCTTGGAAATGCCGTTTGCTCAATTTATTGCACTATTTCAGGCCGCCTTATGTCTTTACATGTTATCCAGTCCAGATTTTGTTCCCCCTGACTCGAGAGCCTACTAGCGGGCAAGGACAAATTACTCTTACACAGACACCTCGGAGACTCCGCTATTTGCCTGGGAATTTGACTGGGTGTTTCCTCCTTGTTTTGTCAAGTCCACAGCTACGTTATCTGAAGTGCCCTCGACGAGCGCTTCAATATCCGGCACGACCGAAGTGGACGCAATAGTGTGCAACTAGGCCCATTTGACCGGGTGTAAGGTCCGATTTTCCGAATTGTTGGAGAGTTGTCCGGCTGTTAGTCTTAGTTTTGCATCCACGCGCCAGTCACGTGATCGAAAGTAACAGCTTTAAGGTAAGATGGAAATCCAAGGTCAAAGGTCAAGGGTCAAAGGCCATTTTCGCTTCGTTCATCCACTCTGATCCCCCCCGCCACGAATGTTAAGAGATTTTACATTTCAAAACGACTGATAGATGAGTTAAAATGGACGGGAAGAGAATCAGAACAATAGGTCGCTTCGGTTAGCATCTCCGTCTTTTAGCAGTTTGCAGTTGAGTATGGGCGGGTCCGACTAGTAGGCATAACATATACCAATCCTTAGTTTAGAGCGAATATTCGGAATTGCAGTAATTTTGAAGTGGTCGGGAATCTAAATACAGCGCATTTGAAGTGCACCGTATTGAGCCTCAAGAATCATAAACTGGAATGACCAGTATTCCCCTCGTGCCTCCTCTTTGGCGAGGGAGGTCAATTGCGATACAATGCTGGAGAAACCTGTGACAGGATCAAGTTATACTGTTTTGAGCAAACACCTACCGGTATGTCTGAATCATGTTTGAATAGTCAGGTCCTTCCATTAGTTGCCCAGTTTCTCTCAGATACATTTATATTGTGTGCGAATGATGCGGGATAGAATATGATGCTCACAATTCAAATGCGGGCTGGTGAAAACGACGACAGCATAAATATGATGTCGACAGTACGAGTGTCAGTTCAGACTGGCAAGGTTCTCCGTAGACTCCGACTTTATATATGCGGTAGAGTTAACGTTACTCGGAAGAGAAGTTGGCGGTATGGCGTCGTAAACTCGGCACAATTTCATATGGATTAGTTCCGGCGGGTGTTATTCAACTGGGGCTATAATATCTGTGAATTTTGTTTTTTCGCTACCATTCGTGCATTAAATAAGGTCCTCTCACCTTTAACGTTGCTTAACTTCGGTGATCTGACGAGAACCGGTGTGCTCAACGCTATAAGCCGTACCTCGGGCCCATATACAGTCACTACAGTAGTTGGCAAAGGGCATCGAGTTGAATTGAAGTTTATTCTCAGAACCAAGAATACAATGTTATGAGAGTCTGATACAATGCACTCATATACATGGCGACTGTCTCAGATTAAACAACAGTCTGGACAAAACACCAGAGAATACAACAGATCAGATTTGAATGAATGTCTAAACAAAACTACATTATACAATTAGGGAGGGATTTCCACTAAATAATACGCTCGCTCTCTCCTTGCACAAATGTAGCTACTTTGTTTGCTCGTCGCTAGTTGGTTAGACATCACATAGGAACGAACTTACTTTCCGATGGTGTGGTACAGAATTTAACAGGATTACTTTTTGTGTTCAATCTTCGAAGAAAGGGCACACAAGCAAAAAGTGATACTCGTCAGCAATCGATGCTAAATCACAAGATGCACAAATACGTTCGTTTCTTGAGACGTCCGTATACCTACCTCTAGCGGCCGCGGCAGTCTTGGTTAGTACATCTGAACATAAACAATGGCAACGCTTTACTGGACAAGATATATTTCTATGTCAAATGACTACTTGAATTCTTTGTGAAAAATGAATTCATAGCTGATCGCCAACCCTATAAATACTGGTATTCTAATTTCGACCTGAACCAACAGTATTCATCCATTCAATTCTGAAAAACGCTTGATTATCCCGTGCATAATTTAGTCTACACGAATTTTCCGAGGCAAAAATCCCTGATCTTTGAAGAGGAAAGAGGAATTAATACAGGAGACTCGGGTATTTATCCAAGGAGCAGATGCATAATGGCTGGTTGTTCGTACCAGATTCATTATCACATTCAGAGCAACTTGACTGAAATGTGTTTACCTGGTGTGTGTTCTCGCATGTCTAACGAGACTGCTGTTATCAGCAAATCTTTTATAACATAGAGAGCACTTGTAAGGCTTTTCTCCCGTGTGTGTTCTCCTGTGTCTCACAAGGTCACTCCTACCGGCCGATCTATAATCACATAGAGAACAGTCGTATGGCTTTTCACCAGTGTGTCGTCTCATATGCCCAACAAGATATTGATTTCTAAAAGCTTTATAATCACATAGAGGACACTCAAATGGCTTTTCTCCAGTGTGTGTTCTAATATGTGCACAAAGCGTACTATTGTCGGTACATCTATAATCACATAGAGAACACTTGAATGGCCTCTCGCCAGTGTGTACTCTCATATGCCTAACACGGTTGGAATTACTGACAGATCTATAATCACAAAGAGAACACTTAAAAGGATTTTCATCAGTGTGTGTTGGAATTACGGACAGATATATAATCACAGAGAGAACACTTGAAAGGCTTTTCTCCAGTGTGTGATCTCATATGTACACAAAGAGTGCTACTATTGACACATCTATAATCACAGAGAGAACACTTGAAAGGCTTTTCTCCAGTGTGTGATCTCATATGTACACAAAGAGTACTACTATCGGTACATCTATAATTACATAGAGAACACTTGAATGTCCTTTCGCCAGTGTGTATTCTCATATGCCTAACAAGATTGGAATTACTGACAGATCTATAATTGCATTGGGCACACTTGAAAGGCCTTTCGCCAGCGTGTATTCTCATATGCCTAACAAGATTGGAATTACTGACAGATCTATAATTGCATTGGGCACACTTGAAAGGCCTTTCGCCAGTGTGTATTCTCATATGCCTAACAAGACTGGAATTACTGACAGATCTATAATCACAGAGAGAACACCTACAAGGATTTTCACCAGTGCTCTTCCTCATCTCACCCGGGTCTAGGCCGGTGTACTTATTATTGCAGCCCACATTTTCACCAGTACATGTATGTTTTTCAAAAACTTTTCCAGCAGGCAGTGGACTCTCCACGTTTCTAGAATTTGCATCTTCGTTCCATGCACTGTTCATGTTTTGGCGTCGATACAAGGCAGTAGGAACTGGAGACTCCCGGATACTTAAGTCGGGTGAATGAGGGTGTATCTCATGGGCTTCACATTTGATAGTGGCTACCTGGAAATGTTTGAACAGATCCCATTAAACGGCTAACTCCGATGATTTGAATGGATGTCGGATGTTATTTAGTTGAACAATAAATATTTACATAAGCATCATTAACAAGTTTCGACATGGATAGAAAATTCAGGTAACATCGATTTGAATTCTACTATAATTTACTATTGAAATTTAATATTAAACAATCGTAGCTCCTTTTGTGGTAGTTAAGAAGTATTGCATATAGCATATGCCAAAAGAATATTCAATGTAATCAAAGCAGAAATTGTCAAAATATTTACATTTATTCTTCATTCCTGTCTCAAAGTATATAATGCATAGGGTATTAGATGGTACGGTGTTCTATGGGCTAGTCCTGGGGACAAGGAAGGGACTCGCCAGCTCGTCCGTGCCCTCTCTCTGTCGACTCTCCCATACACCGCCGATCAACAATTCAATCAACAGCTTTAAATCTTACAGTATTTGAGGGTCTGGCAACTCCATTGTGTTGAGTAGAAGATGTTTGAGAGAGTGTGTGAGAGAGAGAGAGAGAATTAGGGTTCAATGTCGCGTTCAGCAGTATTTCAGCTGTATAGCTACTAAGTTGATATGGCCACGTTGATCTCCAACACGAATACCTTCCAGCACTAGGCGGATTTTGGTAGTTTCATTTGCTAGTGTGACGTTCCACAGGGTATTTGATACCTGTACTAGACCTTTAAGGATTTTCGGTCCTGATCCAACAGTGTCTTTTAATGCGTGATATATATCAATCGCATTAGCTTTCTCTAGACCTTGAAGTTGCAGGCTCAGTGACCTATCATACTTTCTAATGGCCATAGTGAAAAAAAAAGTTCAAAGTCCCTCCCTCTAGGGACTATCAATACAACTACAAACTACCAATAGTGACACGCACAAGCCCCAACAGTGAGCCTCCCCACAGAGTAAACATTGAATACTCCCCGATGGAACCTCACTCCAAAGACGTACACTGTAACCTTTACAACAATACACTGAAACTTCAGGGCCAGGCAGAACAAAAGCCTAGTCCAAAACTCAGCGAGTTGCCTGGTTACAACGAGGAACAAAAGAACAGAGAAGAAAGGCTAGGGCGCAGCTGTACCCTCAGGGTTAAGCCTACAACGCACAGCTATATAACTTCGGTATGTTACATGTATTCAACCTACCTCGATTTACACAAATATTATGTGCAAATCGACCTACGTCAAACGGCAGTAATGGCGGCTCTCTGCCTTCCCAAACCAGGCCAAACTGACTAAGTCAGAAAAACGCCCTGAACAGCAAAAAACTGAGAAATAATTCTAAACTTTCACCACAGGTATTTGCCAAAAGTATTCACAAAATATATTACACGAAAATCAGAGCTAAGATCAGCTGAAATCCGCAGAATTAGACAAATTTCTCGGAGCGAAGTGAAAACACGTCCGACTCCCAATCTCTCTACATCCGGGCTCCCAACAACGACGGATAGACCTGTATGTAAGACCACAATACGGCCACAGACTGGACGAACCAAACACGTCATGACATTATACGATAAAATACTCAGATGGATTTTGGTCTATGATGACTATAATTATAACTATGCATGAATATTCAAAGTAATAACAGAAAATCGAGGATATTTCTCTGTGTGGTCAGTCTTGGGCCGTGTGTCGGGAGTATAAATAGTATATTTACCACAATCCTGTTATATTTAGAGGTCATAATGTGTGATCAGTCTTCAGACGTAAAAGAGGATAGTAATACAGATGATTTACAACACATATAAGGGAAGTGGGAAGAGGTGCCGACATACTGACTGCGTCACATGACTCCACAGAATAGTCTTCTGGTTAACCTATTCTAAAGCACATATGAAGAATCTAACGATTCGTGATATGTGTTTTATCTCAGGGACGCTTTTATTGTACCTGTTCATGTGGCAACTTGGATGATATGACCACACGGCCCCTAGCACCGACATAAGCTGTATTAGATACAAATCTAGAGAGCTGTGATGGAAATGCTCTGACAACTCGTATACTGGTAATTGGTGAGCTGTATCGCTGTGACAACTCGTACATTGGAGATTGGTGAGCTGTATCGTCGTCAGATGTAAATGACGGCAATTAACACAAAAAACTAGTCTGGAAGGCCCGATGTCGACCCAGCATCAACTTCCCACAAGTGCCAACATATATCAAAGACCAAAAGGTCTGTACACGGGGCGGGCCTCGGGGACGAAACGTCCACCAGCAGAATCTCACAATTGATGTGGTACCGGTATGTATTGGTATATGTTAAAAGTATGTTAGTTAAGCTTGTATGTCATTTAGCTTATTTTAAAAGGTGAGCCAATAGGATTCAACGTCACGTTCAACAATATTTCATTCATATCACGACGAATCCCCACCCAGTCAGGTAGTGTTTATGTTGCTCCAAATGAAGAAATCTTTGAAGCAACATGGAACCAGATACCCATCATCCACCCTGTATAACACTAAGGGCAGCACAAGGCACGGACAGGATGTTTACATTGGTGCAATAAAGACAAGCGCAACTACGGTTCTAGACACAACATTATCAAGTTCCTGTTGCTTGGGATGTATATATGGTATATGTTTCCGGTTATGTACTAGTATATGTTTACTGCATGTATTGGTATATGTAGCCAGTATATACAGCTACATGTTACCGGTATGTTCTGTTTTACGTTACCAGACTAGTTTATGCTTATGTACACTTCAATGCACACTATGGACAATTGAAACATTTTTTTCCCCTGCAAGTAGTCAGGTGTACCATCATACTGTCTGGTCTGTACACTTTTACATGCACAATAGTTAACTTTCCACACCTTCTGAGTTAGGGCAGTAGCAAACATAACGTGCACACATCTATTAACACAATAAACACATGACACGCTTCTCAACAGTGTGAGTTCTCAAGTGTTTTCTCAAATTATGCTGCTGTGCACACTTGTAATCACACAAAGCTAATTTGAAGGGTTTCTCTCCAGAGTGAGTTCCCATGTGTCTAGTCAGATTTGTTTGATGAGCACATGTACTCAAACAATAACCACTTGAAACGCTTCTCTACAGTGTGAGTTCTCAAGTGCTCTTGCTTAGATTTATACTCCAGTGTGAGTTCTCATGTGTCTGATGAGGCGCTGCCGCTGTATACATTAAAAACTGACACAGTGAACACGCCAAGGGTTTCTCTGCAGTATGAGTTCTCATGTGTTTTGTCAGATCACCATGTTGTGTACACTTGTACTCAAACAATGAGCACTTGAAGGGTTTCTCTCCAGTGTGTGTTATCATGTGGCCGGTCAGGTGATGCTGTCGTGTACATTTGTACTCACACAGTAAACACAAGAAGGGTTTCTATCCAGTGTGAGTTCTCATGTGGCTGGTCAGGTGATGCTGTCGTGTACATTTGTACTCACACAGTGAACACGCGAAGGGTTTCTCCCCTGTGTGAGTCATCATGTGTTTGGTCAGGGCATCCTGTCGTATACATTTGTACTCACACAATAAACACGAGAAGCGTTTCTCTCCAGTGTGAGTTCTCATGTGTCTTGTCAGATCACCCTGTTGTGTACATTTGTACTCACACAATGAACACTTGAAGGGTTTCTCTCCAGTGTGAGTTCTCATGTGTCTTGTCAGATCACACCGTCCTATGCATTTGTATTCACACAATGAACACTTGAAGGGTTTCTCTCCAGTGTGAGTTCTCATGTGCCTGGTCATCTGATGCTGGTGTATACATTTGTACTGACACAATGAGCACGCGTAAGGTTTCTCTCCAGTGTGAGTTCTCATGTGTCCTGTCATGTGCTGCTTTTGTGTACATTTGTATTCACACAATGCACACCTGAAGAGTTTCTCTCCAGTGTGAATTCTCATGTGGTTCGTCAGACTCTGCTGCTGTGTACAATTGTAATCACACAATGAACACTTGAAAGATTTCTCTCCAGTGTGAGTTCTGAAGTGTCTGGTCAGTTCCCGCTGTTGCTTACACTTATACTCGCACAATGAGCATTTGAGAGGGTTCTCTCCAGAGTGAGTTCTCATGTGTCTGGTCAGATTCCCCTGTTGCTTACACTTATACTCGCACAATGGGCATTTGAAAGGTTTCTCTCCAGTGTGAGTTATCATGTGGCTGGTCAGGTGTTGCTGTCGCTTAAACTTATACTCGCATAATGAACACTCAAAATGCTTTCTCTTGCACTGAGTATCCATACTGCTTATACTCAAATTTCGCTTCAAAATTAAACTGTATCAAGTTAGGACAGATGATTCGGGAAAAGAATTCAAACTGTAGAATCTACGGGATCTCAGTCTACTTTCATTGTCCAGAAATATTATTGGGTCTGTCCTGGACATCGGCCTGCTCACGATTTCATCTCTCAGTTGGGTTACTGTGGTGCGCGAATATCCACCAGCTCACATAATGACTAGGTATCTTCAACTCCTATGTATTCTGTGGAATAAATACATCCGATTTATGACATATAAGTTTACTTTATTCTTCGTCAAGCGAGACTTACAGTATTCATTAACACTTCAGGAATAGGTTACGTTTATCTTCTTCTGTTTTTGTATCGTGGATAAATCTGAATTTGTTCAATTCTAGCAACCCAAATGATCTTTTCGCAAGTTTTGTCAGCCTTGGAATGCATGGGAAAGGCAATAGCATATAAATTCGATTGATGGTCAACCTACAAGTGCTCCCAGACACCTGCCCGTGGGACTTCAATTTGTAGCAAATAAAACAGGAGACCTAATAAGCAAATTATAGTCAAGTATTAAATTCTAGTAAATTTCCCTTCCAGTAAATTCTAAAGAAAAAAAAACAGAGACCGAGAGACCATCATACCTTTTGTGGTGTATGAATGGTCAATACAAGGGCATTGACTCGGGGCTTAGCACACTTGCCTCCCAGTGATCATAAACATCCTATATCCTATCCTATATTTTTGCAACCGTCCCATGCAAAAAATCTCCGCTATTATAGTCCTGTAGAGTAGCCCTGCATGTGCTCTAGTTATAACTAATATTGAGTGTGACAGATTCAATCACAAGAATATGAAATATCTTCATACTTTGTACAGAATTACATTTTAACAAGTCAAAAAAAAAATGTCCCACAGGACGTACTGGAGCACCCACTGGAGTGCAGTGGGACAATAATCAAAATGCACTTTAAATCAAGTATATACTGTTTTCTTTTTCAGTGGGTGAGTGAATATGAATTAACGTCGCTTTCAACGCTATTTCAGTCACATCACGACGTTTGGTTTCTATTCCTTTTCACACCCGGAAACCACACGGATATGGTCATATTCCTTTCATATGAGTTTAGAAGATTCAACAGCGATGGATAAGTTAGTTGCTATTTTAGACACTGCGTTACATAAAATATTTCTCAGAGAACAAATTTGAAGATTTTTTTAAGTATCCGAATTTGAAAATGTTAGTAAACCTCATCAAATCCGAGGGAACCATTAAATGATTAATTACTACTCTCTAGGAAAAAATGCGCTTCAATATAAACATTTTAGGATGAAAGTAAATAACATCCGGTATTTGATTGCTACTGTCCCAGTCTGCCCCGGCAAAAGTGTCCCAGTCCGCTCCGGGTGTAGGTTATATTCCATTTTGCGAAAAAACGAGAGATCCTGAAGGATCTTGGCGCCCACCATTGTCCGATAATTGTAAGCTAATGACTAGAGGATCTTTTTGTCCATTGTTACTAAGAACAGACAATTGATTTGTAATTTTGTTTACAGAATTTCAAATCTGAGTGAAAAAGATTGAAAAAGGCCACTGAAAAACACCAAGATATGATAATAAGTTTCAGGAGTTTCAAGATTTCTAGAAACTTTACTTATGTCGGTTGTTATAACACAAGAGAAATGAGCAAAGTTAGTCTGAAAGTGAATGTACATGTACCGAGGATCCTTCGCCTTTGTTTTGTAGTATTTTTTTTATTTATTTTTTTTGCACGTGTCATCATTGGGTACTGGAAGCGAAGACCAATCTCTTTGACACTTTGGCATGAGCTATGAAACATACTTTTATATTTTATAATTTTATAATTAGGAACGAATGCTAATTCTGTTCTGTTTCTTGGGCTATTTTGAGATATCTATTTTAAGATACCATGCAGCTCATGTTAATTATTGTGTTTGTAACTGTTTCTTATTCTATTCACTGTTGTCTGTCATCTTGTAATTGTACATGTATGTGTAATATGTCTGTTGGGAGAGGCGTTCAAATAGGCTCTGCCTGTTCGCCGATCCCTGTTTCCTGGTGAAATAAATATACTGTTTAAATCAAGATACCATGCTCGAAAATAGTAAGATGGTACAATAATGCTTAATACTGAAGGGATCCGCTCCGCGCAGTAATGTTGAAACTTCAAAAGTGCCAGGATCCTGATTATCTCCCTTGGATCGAAACATCCAGTAGTCTACAGTTGTCGAGTTGTGACATTGAGTCACAAGACTGAGGTCGGCATACGAAACGGTGGAGCAGTTCACTTGATACTGCATGGACTAAAGAAGGCTGATTTAAAATTTGAAGAAATACATTTTAATTCAGAATTATTTGAACTCCTTGATATGAAAGGTGAAGGTACGGATATTCTCTATAGTCAATATATAGAATATGCCCCACCGTTTGATCCGCCGACTCTTGTGATGCAACGTCACTTGAGAATACCAAATTAATTTGGAGCGTAACTTGGATTTTCGAATCGGACCAAAAAAGGTATCTTGCACTAATAAGCCCCATGTGAGATCTGTGTACCAAATTTCAGAAAAATCCATGAAATATTTCCCAAGAATTCACGGTAACAATGTTTCAAGGGGAAATTCAAGATGGCCGCCTTGTGGCCATATTGGATCTTCGATTCGGACCGAAAAAGGTTTCTTGCACAACTAGACCCCAAGGGGAACCTGTGTACCAAATTTGAGAAAGATCCGTGAAGTAGTTCCTGAGAAATCGCGATAACAAGGTTTCATGGGGAAATCCAAGATGGCTGCCTGGTGGCCATATTGGATTTTCGAATCGGACCAAAAAAGGTTTCTTGCACAACTAGACCCCAAGGGGAACCTGCGTAACAAATTTGAGAAAGATCTATGCAGTTGTTCCTAAGAAATCATGATAACAAGGTTTTACGGGAAAATCCAAGATGGCTGCCTGGTGGCCATATTGGATTTTCGAATCGGTCCAGAAAAGGTATCTGCACATCTAGACCCCAAGAGGAACCTGTGTACCAAATTTCAGAAAGATCCGTGCAGTAGTTCCTGAGACATCGCGATAACAAGGTTTTACGGAAAAATCCAAGATGGCCGCCCTGTGGCCATATTGGATTTTCGAATCGGACCAGAAAAAGTATCTGCACAACTAGGCCCCAAGGGGAATATGTGTACCAAATTTCAGAAAGATCCATGCAGTAGTTCCTGAGAAATCGTGATAGCAAGGTTTCATGGGGAAATCCAAGATGGCCGCCCTGTGGCCATATTGGATTTTCGAATCGGACCAGAAAAGGTATCTGCACATCTAGACCCCAAGAGGAACCTGTGTACCAAATTTCAGAAAGATCCGTGCAGTAGTTCCTGAGAAATCGTGATAACAAGGTTTCATGGGGAAATCCAAGATGGCTGCCCTGTGGCCATATTGGATTTTCGAATCGGACCAGAAAAGGTATCTGCACATCTAGACCCCAAGGGGAACCTGTGTACCAAATTTCAGAAAGATCCGTGCCGTAGTTCCTGAGAAATCGCGATAACAAGGTTTCATGGAGAAATCCAAGATGGCCGCCCTGTGGCCATATTGGATTTTCGAATCGGACCAGAAAAGGTATCTGCACAACTAGGCCCCAAGGAGAATCTCTGTACCAAATTTCAGAAAGATCCATGCAGTAGTTCCTGAGAAATCGTGATAACAAGGTTTCATGGGGAAATCCAAGATGGCCGCCCTGTGGCCATATTGGATTTTCGAATCGGACCAGAAAATGTATCTGCACATCTAGACCCCAAGAGGAACCTGTGTACAAAATTTCAGAAAGATCCGTGCAGTAGTTCCTGAGAAATCGCGATAACAAGGTTTCATGGGGAAATCCAAGATGGCCGCCCTGTGGCCATATTGGATTTTCGAATCGGGCTAGAAAGTTATCTGCACAACTAGACCCCAAGGGGAACATGTGTGCGAAATTTCAGAAAGATCCGTGCAGTAGTTCCCGAGAAATCGCGATAACAAGAATTGTTTACGGACGGACGACGGACGACGGACTGACTGACTGACTGACGGACCACGGACGAAAGGCGATTTGAACAGCCCACCATCTGGTGATGGTGGGCTAAAAACTAATACATACATCTGAGATAATAAATCGATACTACCATGACTACTAAATGCCTCTGTCCATCTTCTATCAATAGTACCAAAACACTAATTATGGTTTTATAAACTATCATCCTGTCCTTAAAATTGACTTGGACGGTTAAAAAACCATTGATAGTTTTTACTTAAAATCAGTCTAGGTGCTGTAAGTGGGTGGTAGCTTTCGGCTGATAATAATGTACTGGGATTCATGTGCATAACATAGGATTTAGATGAGTTGTCGAATGTCCTACTGTTCCCCATCTCCCACTGTAACCTAATCTCCCCTAATCTGCTTCCTAGTCGGAGGACTGGCAAACTCTATAAAATAATAACATAGAGACGTTATCAATTGTGGTTGCAGTTTGACTACAAAATACTTTCGCAAAGAAATGCCACAAAAAAGTTGATTAGAGTGAACATAGCAGGGTCTTGTAATGCAGTCAAGACAAGATTACCTTGGACTGGGCATCAATGTTGTATCAACATTTCACTTTTGCAGGTTGTATCATCTCAATATGCACAACAATCAAGTCCTCAATGTACGCGTGGAATAACGGAAAATACACTTTTAGGGAGTACACATTTTTAGACAAATCGAATTTTAAGTGAATTTAGCTTGAGATTTGACAATCTAACCCAGAATTACATTGTGTGGACAGTAAAACAATGCCTTGCAAGAATGACAGATGGAATTGTTTCTGTATAGCCGATGTTTTCTTGTCTCGGACACATTAATTGTGAAAATATTGTAACACAAACAATAATAAATTCTCAATTTCAAACCATTAAACTGGAAATTTGAAATCCAGTTCAAAAATCCCTCTATGTTCACGAATCAATTCAGTTTGGACAGTAAAGCTATTGCCTTCCATGAAGCAATGTCGTAATTCCAATTGCTAATTTAAACGATATATTAATGTGCCATTACATACATGCAACACACACGTACTGGTATATTTCAACAATTTCAAATTATCAATATTTCATCCAATGTATTTGAACTTGGAAATTGGTCATGAAATTTAGCAATAATTATGGATCAGTTCGATTTGGAAAGTAAAATCATGTTTTTCACGAGTAGGCGTTAGAGGTGGAAGTTCTTCTGACTGGAAAATAAATTAAGACATATTGTCTAAAATCCAATGTTAATGATTCGGCTGATAATGAATCGCCCTTACCAATATTTGTATGGTAACGTTTCTGTATTTTGCATTTCATCATTGGGTTTCATGCGTGCATGCTCAATATTTAACATTTGCACAAGTCCAGGAACTGAACACACTGCACATGCAATGTCATTTTCTCAGGCATATGTTTTTCAGCAATTTTCAGAATACTTTGTAACAACATTCGGTTCACTTACACCTTAAATCCACAGTTCAAGCTTCTTAAGGATGTCCTTATATTTATTAGTTTTAATAATAAAAAATTATTAACTTTTAAACTGCATTTACAACGGTAACGGTAAAGACAAATTCATTTTCCGATTTTAAAATTTAATCTTTTAAAGCAGTTATCTTTGCCAAAATAGAAATATTACAATAGAGAACAACTATAAAATGTTTAACCATCTGGCATTTCCAGCAAATCTCTGGCTGTAAAATGAACAAAATGTAGAAAAAATTGTGAATGTCTTTACCGTTATTTGCAAATTTTCATAAATGAACTATTCGCAAATGTGTTTACTCATCCGTAAGCTTATTTCACTTGAAATGCATTTGAATTGAGTTTTGGAAACACATTTGGAACGCATTCATCCACACCACGGTTGCGTCTTCGAGCGAAAATACTATTTGGTCTTTTTTCCTTTGTACAATGGTTCGGTGACTGGGTCTTGATCAAAATCTGTGAATAATTAGGTTGTTTCAAGATGGAGTGGAAAGAACAAAAATCCATCAGACTTTAAAAGAGAAGTATGGTGTAAAAATATGTGATCGATCTGTTCGTCGAGTTTCGCTTGATACGGGAAGACAAATATTGTTTCGCTTGGTGAACGAAAAGATTTAAGCTTAGCGCAATATAAACGAAACGATATCGAATATTCCCATCAAAGTCAGAAAAGCGTTCCGTTATCTAGCGTTTAGAAATACCGTTAGTTTCGGGGAGTAGTAAAGAATAGGAGCCATAGTAACCCGTGTGTGGAATGAGTCATGAATGAAATTTTCCTCAAATCCTCACAATTGCAACCGTTTCCCAACTATTTTCAATATTAGGAGTAGTAAAGAATCATTCGGGGAGGATAAAGGCTGCAATTGTGAGGATTTGAGGAAAATTTCATTCATGACTCATTCCACACACGGGTACGGTATACCACATGGCTGTACATGGCTCCTATTCTTTTCTACTCCTTTTTTTTTGAGACCGCAATGTTATTAGTCCTATCTTAGATAGCATCAGTCCAGCATTTAACATGGCCAATAAAGAGTTCAGCTTCCACACTTTCAAATGTGCTCCGAGGCCCCTTGATTTACTATGTTGGAAAGCAAAATTTCCTGTTGCGCACAGATATCATTTTACCTTATTCCAATTAGCATGGCAATAAACTTTAGTGTAGGTCCTAACCGATATACAGGCCGATTTACAGTCGGTTGAATCTTTAGGACACAAAATAATAAACCGTGGGCATGGGTATAGAATGTACGTACCTCTTGGATCTCAACAACAGAATGATGACCGCGGCATTGGAAACAAAGAAAAGGTCTGAATTCGTATATGATAAATTCCGACTGGTGAACTTGGAACTCACGTTTCGCGTTTATCCATTAGTTTTTGCCTTGAACTCGTACCTTTAGGACAGTACACTCGGTTGCAACACTCGGTTGCAAGTAGTTATTCTCTAAAGTGTACCCATCAGAACCACTCATCTTTAGGGCAGTACACTCGGCTGCAACTAGTTATTCTCTAAAGTGTACCCCTCAGAACCACTCACCAGCGCTGTGTAAATCTTGTTGAAACATTTCAGTTTTTGCATTGTTGTTTCACCTCTTCGGATAAAACCTGATCCCATTCTATTCTATGCATTATCATGGGTTTTTATGGTGTGATAACGGGGATTTTATATTCATAGAAATAGTTTACGATCTTTCTGCTCGACATACACGAACTGATACTATTATTATATGCTGATTACTATTACCCCACCTTTCTTTAATAACCTAATCTGGCATTCGGGAGGGAACACAGTTGCCTGGCCTATGGGATATTGGCTGGTCGATGTATACGTATAAATTTTGTCAATAAATTATGAAAATTAATGAATATATATATATATATAATTTTTTTTTAATCATTTTTTTTTTATCTTTTTTTTTCTGGGTGTATTTCTCTTTCATCTTTGTCTCAATAAAATTCATCCGCGTTGATGCGGTCTGGCAGTGGTTTTGGCGGTGATTCGGTCTCGGAAAAAAACTTCCGCGGAGAAAAAGTAGTCCCTAGATAAAATGATCCGATGGGGTCGAGTGAGGTATCAAATTGAAGCCTAGGTGAGGGGGCATCTAATGGGCTGGGTGTGGGGTTGAACTATCGGAGTTCTGCGCATGCGCGGTGGCTCAAGGGTATGGAAATAGACGCTTTGGAGCCAGGGAGCCACTATTGGTCCAGTGGGGTCGAGTGAGGTATCAAAGTGAAGCTTATGTGAAGGGGCATCTGACTGGACTAGTGGGTTGAAATAGCGTCATTCTGCGCATGCGCGGTGGCCCAAGGGTATGAAAATAGACGTGTTGGAGCTAGGGGAGCTACTAATGGTCCAATGGGGTCGAGTGAGGTATCAAAGTGAAGCCTAGGTGAAGGGGCATCTGATGGGCTGGGCGGGTGCATGTAAAATTTTTCCTGAAAAAAAAAAAAACGGAACTCGGACTTTATCGAAAAATCCGGGAAAATACCTATATGGGGTGTGGGGGGTATATAGGGGCTTAACGGAGCTCGCCTATCAATAGAGTTATCTCCCCTAGTTCTAGGGTGGGTGTATGTAAAAATTTTCCTTAAAAAATACGGAACACGGACTTTATTCTAAATTACGGGAAAATGCCTATATGGGGTATGGGGGGTATAGGACCATCCTGGGAAACCTACTTCTCGACATTTGCGGTATAGGTTGTGGGGTCTCGTTTTCTTAGTCTCGTCATTTAGAACACGATAGGAAGTGCCCCCGAGCGAATCGGTGAAATTTTTGAAAAAGTACGATATAGTCCCATATAGACATATATATATAAATATATAGTCCCATACTGGGGGTATAGGTTCAATGTTTATCCTACTGGGAAACCTACTTCCAAACATTTGCGGTAGGGTTGTGGGGTCTCGTTTTTCACGTCTCGACATTTAGAACATGATAGGAAGGGTCGCGGAGCGAATCGGTGAAATTTTTGAAAAAAGTCACCAAGGCCTGGGTAGGCCCATAGGCCTATACTGCGTGGCTATGGGTGTATAGGGCCATACGGGGTGGACATGTTGGAGTCTAGGTGAGTCCCTGGTGGTCCAATGGGGTCGAGTGAGGTCTTATTTTGAAGCTCTCGTGGAGAAGCACTTGACTACACTAATGGTTCGTCCGTGTTCAATAGTCTGCGCATGCGCAGACTGGCCCAAGGGTATGAAAATAGACGTGTTGGGGTGTAGGGGAGCCACTAGTGGGTCGAGGGGATCGAGTGAGGTATCCATGTGGAGCCTAGGTGAGAGAGTTACACTGGGGTGTCGTATCCATTCCAATTTTTCCCCTTAGACGTCCGTATGTTCATCCTCCAAACCCAGAAGAGTTCCAATGTTCAACCGCCGGGGTGTTTGAGCACAAAAAGGGGATTATAGATGAACCTGGGAAAAATGGGCAGTTCCATTTGGACCAATCAGCGGTCGAGAAAAAAGAGCCAATCAGCGATCGAGAAAAAGAACCAATCAGCGGCCGAACAATCAGCCAATCGAATTGGGGTACTCACGGTGTGCTTTCGCTGACGTCCGCGCCTACATCTGGGTTCTTGTACACCCGGGTAATGTTTTCTGGACATGGATGGGTTAGCTTTGGCTCCATCCTAGGCCACTGATTGGCTAATACGGTGTTCAAAGCCACTTTCATGCATTATGCTCATATAACTTATAGTCATAAATTTAATCTATACGTGTTGGACGAGTCTTCACTCACCGTATACACGCACTTCAATGAAATGCCCGCTCCAAACCTAGACCAAAAACACGTTCTTGGTCTGTGGGCTGATTTCATTGGCTCTCTATTTTACTATAGTGCTCTTGCATTCTAACCTTGATGAGTTACATTTTGGCCCCATCCTACACCACTGATTTCAGTTTGACTGAATCTCCACATTGGGCATTGAAGCATTATGAATAAAACACACAAGACAGGTTTTTTGTTTGGTGAGATCTCATTTTGTTTTTTTTATTCAGTAACAACAACAACGTGAGAACAACCACGTGAAAACTGAAGCCCAGAACAAGGGGCTTGTACATTGAAAGAACTGAAGCCCAGAACGAGGGGCTTGTACATTGAAAGAACTGAAGCCCAGAACAGGGGGCTTGTAAACTTAAGCCCAGAACAGCGGGCGTGTGTACATTGAAAGAACTTAAGCCCAGAACGGGGCTTGTACATTGAAATGATGGGCGGCCCAGTCATAGACGAGTACATCGCGGTCCTCGGCCTTGGGGTACTCGTCAAACATCTGTACGAATGTAGATAAGGGTCTTCCCCGGCATCGATGGTACAGGTAAACAAGCAATATTGTCCGCATACGCTACTGGTCAGGCTTTGCAACGTTTGACTGTTCCAACACCACGTATCTGTGCCTTGATCCATGAAATCTGTTAAATCGGGATGGAGGGGTGGCAGGCCGTACGGGTCAAAGTATTCCCCCTGCTGTTCTGTCAAGTACACGGCCACCCAATGTTCACCGGGCCGATCCATCGGGTCTGTGTTGAGAACGTGAGCAGCAGGATACATACGGTGTAATGGGAACACATCTCGGGCGAACACCCCTTGAAAGACCATACGTGTCTCTGGGTCATTCTCCAGCACGGTGGTTATCTGGTCTGTATCCATGTTAGGTGGAGAAGTCACACAGGACGTTGCGCGCCTTGTCCACTTGAATGATGTCAAACTCGGCGTAGCAGATCACATTGACGGTGGTCGCCAGGGCTCGTGCAAATTGGATTTCCAACCGTAAGTTGCCTTGCTTGGCTAGGGCCAGCTGATGGTCGTTCTCTAAGGTGGGGGTGAGATCGAAACAGAACAACGTGTATCCGTTCCCGTAGTCCTACCGACTGATGAAATTCCCTTCGTCCTGGTTGATTTGACCGGTGGCTGTAAACAGGCTCTGATAAGCTCGAATGAAATTCCTGCGCGCAAAGTTCGGTGTTAAGGCCGTGGCTGGGACCTGTTGTCCATCCACATGCAGGGCCACAAAATTGATTCCGAAATGTTTGAAGTCAAACGGATTCTCTGGGTAGGCTCCGCTGAAACTGGTATTTTCCACACAGGCCAGGATCAATCGCTTGGGTAGTTCCCCCAGGAATAGGTTTTCTTTGTTGGCGCCCATATTTCCAGCAGGCACAGAGAACACTTTGGTTTGTATACATCGGATAGGGTACTGGGCTGGTTTTGTTTCCAAGTCTTTCATGTGTCCCAAGTGAACGGCTGGATTCGGTTTCACTTTTCGGACATACAGGACTGCCTCTTGGATAACAATCTTATAGTCAGCTGCATGCCCCTCTACGTTGGTGGCCATCAAGGCGAAGGTCGGAGGCGCCCGTATCAGTCGGATTTTGATGGGGATCTTGTTCAAGAAGTACCGATCTTGCATGAACATGTCTGCATGTAGTCGACCCATGAGATCCACCGAGGCACCGTTCGCAGTGAAAGTCTTCCGTTTGTTATATCCCACATTGTCCACCGTGTCCATGTGCTCGGGTGTGTCCTGGTAGAATAAAGCGGCTGTCAGCTGAGATTTTTTAGCCTCTCGGCCATACGACATCAGTGTTTCGATGTAGGCTCGATAGGGGTACGTGTTGGTGGAGTCACTGATGAGTTTGTCGCCGAGGAAAACATCCACCTGTTGAAACATCGAGTGCAGCCAGAGATTCGTCGGGCCCACCGTTGCAGCTTGGATGATTATGGAGACATCCCCATTGACCACCTTGGCTTTCACATACAAGTATGTATGGGCTAAATCCAGATAGGCCGTATCCGCATTACTGATGGTGAACTCGATGGGCCCGGTTTCGTTGATGCTGGAGAGCGGGAGATGCTCCACCCATAATCCTTGTTCGACACTGGTCTGTGTGGGCGGCACGGTCCACAAATCAAATTCACTGTTGGTGGAGGGGCAGGACTCGGCGTGGATCAAGGACATGTTTTAAGAAAAGATATCCTTTGTCTTCTTCGATGTGCGTCGTCGCTGGGTCGGTCGTCGACTGGTGCGTGGTCTCTGTGGGGCAGCTCTTTTATTCCCTACGGTGCGTTGTGCTTTGGCCACCAAGACGCCTCCCGCTTCTTTGGCCCGCCGTTTCAAGGCTTCTTTGGGTGCCGTACCCCCAAGACATCACCGGCCACTTGCAGTCCACTGCGTACCGCTTGTTTGCCGATTGCTTTCACCCCACGCGTCACCAAAGGTAGGAACGTTTTGACGATGCTGCCGAGTATGTTCCCCAGTCCATGTCCTCGTTGCATGCGTGCACCACTAAAAACCGGAAAGCCAACCCCGGCCTGTTGGGCATAATAGTCCATATAGCTGCGTGCATCGCACTCGTAAGGTACTTTCATCATGCAAAGTGGGGAGCACGTGCTTGTCGAAAATGAAGTGTCAGCACCACTTTTCCTCGTTCGAATGCCACTGGTCGTCCCGTGTCATCTCTTATATCCACCGTGATAGTGTTGATGTCGGTTTGTCGTACGGGCAGGTAGAGCATGTGGGTGAAACTGTGGGTGATTTGAGCTCCATACGTCTTTTTAATGGGGACCACCCGTAACAGAGGTGTGTTGATATCGCCCACGATGTGGTTGTCGACTACGTCCGAGTAGACGTAGAGTCCGTACATACTCGACTTCATATCCATCGGCATCTCGCCATGGTGTTCGGTGGGACCAGCGAACGTCTGTAGATCGAAACCCAGCATTTGCTGTAGGATAGGACTCAATACGACACTCGCATTGGCGGTGACGATAAGCTGTGCATTGTAATCGAAGTCCACGTGATTCTTGAAGGGAAAGGATTTGATGGGTTTTGAAGTATTCGTGACCTCCCGTAGAGCCTTATAATGCAACAGTCTTGTCAGCCCACCCACGAACTCCTTGGGAGTATCGTATTGGCCTTCGGGGAGGGTGAGTCGGGTGTTTTTGCCTTCGTAGGTCACCTCGTAGCAGACTTCATTGGCTCTCACGTTGTACCATGAGTAAGGGTATTGGATATCCACGAGGCCACATTCCCATCGTCCAGGTAAATGCAACGGTTGCGGTAACTGGGTCACGTACTTGGCCAAGGTGTTGTCAGGAAACACATCCAGCGAACTGTTACTGGGTAGGGTGAGGTAAAACATGGCGACTGAGCTGTCCTGCTGCTGCTGTTGGTTTTAATAGGTGTTCCAGGCCTTGGGTGGTTGTGTCCGGCGTCGTGTTCGTCGCGGTGACTTGCTACGTGTCACGGCTCTGGAGATGTGGGGTGTCCTGATCGAGGGTGGTTTTTTAAAGGTCTGAAAATAAGGTGCCCGTTGTGGTGGTGGTGATTTGGGGGGTGACTCCGGTTCCCAGTCGGATTCCCAAGAAGGTAGTGGCCCACTCGGTGAGTCACGCTGCATGAAGGCCCAGCGCTGGGGGTTCCCCACCAATTCCTGTGGTACATGCATGTCTTTCAAGCCTTGAGCGAAGACCTCCAATCCTCGAGGATCCGTGTGCGACCTGCGTTTACGCATCAGATCATTCACTAAATCCGTCATGTGGGTCCCGGGGACCACCCGATTCTGTACCAGGAGTTCGCCTTTATCATTCCAAGTCATGTTAGGATTCTGTTTCATCCGTTGTAATACCAGGCCAGCTTGTTTCTTGAACGAGGCAGGTACACTCTTCAGGACTTCGTCTTCCACCCACTGTGGGGCTGTGGGTGCTACCCCTGGTAATGGCGGCTGTTGGAGCGGTGCTGAAGTCGGCGGTGTGTCACGTGGTGGTGGTGGTGGTGGTGGTGGGGTAGAGAGGGTTTTGTATTGGTCCATGAACGTCATGTACCGTTGAAGCGTCTCATTGTACCGTTGTACTTTCTCACTGTCGCTTAACCCCGGTCTCTGTAAGATCTGTTGCATCTCTCCATCGAGGCTGTTTATGGTCTTCACCGTAGGTGGCACAGGATAGGTTGATTGGAGGTTTTGCAGGAAACGTGGTTCGACGAGGACCATTTTTTTCGTGTGGTTCATTGTCGGCCGAAGAGTCCACCCAATGCTGGACCCAACACAGAAGCGGCCAACGGTGCTAAGATGGCCCCGAGAAAGTCGCCTTTCTGTAACACCTTTTTCTTTTGTGTTTGAGGGACCCGCTTCTGGACTAAGGTTCGGAGACCTGTCTTATGCTTGGCCAACTTGGTCTTCTGAGCCGGAGTCAGTGGTACGTTGCCTTTTAACAGGTTGTACCCGATCTCGCACAGACAGCGTACAAGGTCAGGGTCCGCACCGCGTAAAATGGTTCGGACTAACTCGGGTGGGGCCGTCTTCAATACACGGAGCGTGGGAGCGTGCTTCCGTACTCGCGCAGACATCCTGTACAACTAATGCCAGAACCCACAACGCTGCTCTTTTTATCTACCTCAGAGACAAAGTCAACCCTGCTGTGGTATTCATTCTTTTTATTATTCCCATCATCAAACACACAGACCCCAGCTGGGGGAGCCACTGTGGGTGTGTTTACATTATTTTTGCATGTACACGCGGTGGGTCTCTCCGGGAAAGATGCCGGTCCGTAGTCGAAGGTGCTCGGGGGTGGCTTGCTTGAGGTCGAAGAGCATATACCCGTGCTGAGGGGTTGTGGCATCTTTGAAGGCTTCCAACGTAAACGGTGTGCGGCCGGCATACATCTGTCTCGCCAGGTGCAGCAGTTGAGTGGTATCTCTCGGGTTTTTGAAGACCACCAGGTAGTGGGCATTTAAGCTGATATTCCGATGTTCTTTGTTTCTACTGAACAGATTCTGCACAATGTAGATGATGCTGAGCCGTCGATGATGGCTGCCTTTGGTAAAGAGTTGGGTGACCCGCGCATCCGTCTCCGCCATGAGATCATCCAGAACCACCAAGGTGTCGGGTTCCAAATCGGCCAGGCTGGGTAGGCCTTCCACGAACGAGATATGGGGCATTGCTGCATACGCTTCCTGCCATTCTCCGTAACACCACACGACTCGAGCAATGGGTGGGGTGATCATGCTGTCGGCGTGTTGAAGGAGCTTCCGGACGAAGTGCGTTTGCCGGAACCCGTCGGTCCTGCGATGACGCAAGTGAAGGGATGCTGCCACCCAGGGTCCATGGTTCGAGGTGTATCCGTTGTCGTGGTAACCCGCTCTTGTAAATTTCGTACGAGTGAACTGCAGTGGTGGTGGGTACAACGTCTGTCGTCGTTGTCTGTTCACTGCGAGGGGTGATGATGGAGGTGGGTACAACGTGGGTCGTCGTTGTCGGTTCACTGTGAGGGATGAAATCCGTTGGGTCTTCAGACGTAGTGGGCGTACTTGGTGTAGGTGTAGAGCTTGGTGTGGAGCTCGACGTGGCTTGTACACGGGGTGTGGTGGTGACTGGGCTCGATACGGGGTTGACTGGTGCTCTCTGTAGACCGGTTTCACTGGTGGCTGGTGTTGTCAATTGGCTAAGTAACGTGCTGACATAGGCTACGTCGTAAAACACATCTCCGTACAACACACTCAGCAGGGTTAGCACTATCACCACAAAGCCCACTTGCGCTTTGCACGTTTTAGGAGACGCTGTGTTCAGAGGCAGCTGCTGTTGGTCCATAGCACTGTGGTCGGACGTGGAATGAAGGAGGACGGCAGCGGTGTCTGGCTTTATAGTCGTTTCACCTGGTTGGCAGCGATCCAGGAATTGAAGGAACTGGGCCAACCTTGCCATTTCACGAAATGAAACAGTTTGCCACGTCGACGTTCCGTTTTCAAAATCTGCTCCACCGTGTAGTAGTCTTGCTGTGTTTTTACAACAGGCTGTAATTCCGTCTCGTAAAACGTCTCCAGCAACGTTTCCCCTTGGCGATCTTCCAGTTCATAGACTCGCCGCTGTCGGGGTAGGCGCCGTTTAATCAGGAAGTGCTCATCGCTCCAGTTGGGCAAGTAACTTTTCTCGAACTTGCCCTTGACTTTACTGATCCGTACAGGGTCCCCGACCTTGTACACCGCCTTCGTCGTTCGCTGCCATGGCCTGGGCTACAAGACACGCCGGACTTGGGCTTCATTGCGTTGGGTCACGGTAATGGGGGCTCTCTCTATACTCCGATGATAGGCTCGATTGTAACCCCTCACCAGTTTCGGGAGAACATCGATGTACCGCCTTGTATTCTTATAGGTGAACTATTTATACATGCGGCCTTTGAATGTCCTGTTGAACCTTGAGAAAGGCTTGGAACGGTCTGTTGAGGAATTCCGTGCCTTCGTCGGTTTGCAAATACAAAGGTTGGCGACCGGTCTGGAAGATGTCTTTGAACGCCGCTATGAGATTCGCCCCGGTTTTTGTCCGGATGGGTACCATCCACGCATACCTGGATAGGATATCGATGCACGTCAAGATATACCGATTCTCATCGTTGTGTTTGGCAAAGGCGCTCATATCGACCAAATCCGCTTGCCACTGGGCATCTATTCCTCCCACAATGACCCGGTTCCGTAGAAAATGGCGACGGACAGCTCGATGTAAGGTATAGGTGTCTTGTCTTCTTAACCAATCTCGGACGTGGGCACGTTGTATCCCGTGGGGTTTGGCCGCTCGATAGAGAGCCGACAATGCACTCTAGGCCGCCGGACTGTCGGGACTGTAGTATAAGTTATCCAACACCTTCTCCCAGCGCTTCATGGTGACAAAATGATGATGCACCCTGGCTCTATCGTTTATTTATAACGGGTATATCTTGGGCCGGAGTTTCTTTATGATTTTCTTCATTGGCTTTCACAGTGTCCATGGTCAATGACCAGTCCAACTCGTCTGATGACCGCTTGATAAGCACTTGATCCACATCTACCACGGCATCTACCAATGCAGATCATAGATCAGGGTGAAGGGTAAAATGCACTGTACCCCCATCTAGCCGAGCCAATTGAACAAAGAAAGGGCCGCGTCGGATGTACACATCGTGACACAAGTGGATGAGGTCGCCGTCCAGTTCACCAGACAACACCCGTTTGAATTTGGTCCAGCCCTGCCGGACAGACGAATGTGGGCCGGGCACGGTTGTGTAGGGTCCGCATCACAGATGTCTCCCACCTCCTCCATGATATCGACCGTATCCGCATACACGTGCAGGAAACCTCGGGGGTCAAGCTGAGATACGCCAGTATCATATGCTCCGCCATGGTCAGTACGTGAATGGTACCAGATTTGACTGTCTCTCGTATTTATAGGGAGAACCCCGTGAGATCAAAAGGATCAGGTGGTCATGTGACTGGGCTGACTGAGTCTAGCCGAGTAATCAATGGCATCGTCGTCGGGTTCATGGCTGGACAGTTGTTCATTGGGTTCTGCCGCCGATTCTCTCAGGGCACCAGCCCACTCCAACTCGTCTGATGACCGCTCGTCCGGTGTAAACAGCTGGTCCACGATAGGCACCACTTTCTCGAAGGCTATCCACAGATCGGGGTCTAGGGTGAAGCTTCGCGTAGGGCCTTGGTAGCGGCCCAGAGGTGGGAAGGAGGGTCCACGGTATACGTAGATGGCATTGTCTCTGTGGATGACGTGTCCATCGAGCTCGCCGCTCAACACCCGTTTAAATTTGGTCCAGCCGTCACGGTGTAGCGTCACCGTATTTGATACGGTCTCAGCGGGCGACCAGCAAACATCTCCACGGTCTTCCACGAGGGTGACTTTATCTTCATAGACGTGTAACCCCACCCGGGGTGTAAGGGGCAGGATGGCTCGTAGGACGGGTGACATGCTTGCTCCAATGACGATCGGTGAATGACACACACTCTGTCTGGCCCTCGTATTTATACTCAACACTGTCAATACCACAGCGCCAGGGTCAATAGGGCACAGACTAGCGTGAGGCCAACCAGCCGGCGCTGGTTCCGGCGTGAGCGCTCGTGGTCCATAGCCCGAGCATCAAGGATTGCTGTCATAGTCCAGTAGTGGTGAGTGATGGCACACCTCTCCATCGAGTGCACTCTGTCGAGGACCGCTTCTGTGAACTCGTTCAGGATCTGGCGTCGCCCCTCGTTGTCGTCGCCATCTGCAAACATGGAGTGGATCATTGCTCGGTAACCCGTGAGTGAATTCACCACGGCGGCATGCTGTAAAATGCGAGTCGCATAGGGCTGGATCTCCGCCATGGCTCTGCAACCGTAGAAATGAAGGTGTAGGATCCAGAGGGACGTGTTTTATAGACCAGGTCACACATGCGCGCCTAGACGTCGGGTGTAGTCCGTGATACGTACTATTCTGATGGGTTAGTCCAAAAAAGAGAACAACAACAACACAGATTACAGGTCAATCCTTTTATTATGCGTGAATAACCTGTGAACATCATGGGAATGCATGTAATAACCTCTGTGTAGGGGTTTCCCACAATGGCGTTCACCTTCGTGTCTTTTCGTGTACGTCCGTGTCTTTTCGGGTACGTCCGTGTCTTTTCGGTAAAGTCCGTGTCTTTTCGATAAAGTCCGTGTCTTTTCGGATCGGTGACGTCCGTGTCTATCATCCGGGTACGTTTTGTTCAAAAGAGGACGAAACTTTGACACACTTATTCTGGGAATGTGAACAAGTACAAGAACTATTCTTAAAAATCAAGACAGTATATCATGAAGTTGCCGAAACAACATTTGCGTTTAATGAACAAATGTTTTTATTTGGGATTCTTTATTTCTTCAAGAGAGAACAAATTAAAAATGTTATTTTAATGACTTTAAAACACTATATATATTCCACTAGGTGTTTAAAAGGAGCGTTGACAGTTAATGCCTTTAAGAACAAATTGAAAAATGTATATTTAGCTCAGAAATTTATTGCAGTAAGTGCACAAAAGGTCGAGGAGTTTAATCAAGTATAAGCCTACTGGCATGAGTTTTTTCATTACTTTATTTGCAATAATCAATAATAAAATACTGCGAGTTCAGTTGCTATACCATATGATGATGCGCAACATCTGTCAATATCACTATGTAGTCTTGAAATATTGTATTTCATTGGTGCGCTATTTCATAGTATTATTAGCTTGATATGTCACCTACATTTATATGGAGTCAAATATCCCGGATATTGGTATTATTATTTGTAATCTGGACTGAGAAAGAAAAAAAAAAATAATAAAAAAACAAATATTTGGCGATACATATCGCGTGCTGATAGCAAAATACGAACGCAGCGTTCAAGATCGGCTAGGGGCCTTATGAACCCATGTACTTGAAGATCCTCATGTTGCTCATATGAACAGTCACAATCAAAGCATGACAGGGATACACCATTCTCTAGATAACGACTTTAGAATGATTATTATGGACTAAGAATACTGATCAGCGGTACGGATTTTATATTTTTGGAACATCATGATGTCTTGTCGGCATCATTGAAAACTGTTCACAGCTTCTCTCTTGCAGGAAACTAGCCTATGTTTATGTATACTATGATTGTCTTTTTTGAATTTGGTGCTAATACTATTATATGGATATGGAATAGGTCTTATTATGGACGCGGATATTCTTTGATGGACGACTGAATTATGAATGACGGACTAGACGCTTGTATTGTAATTTTTACCTGTATATGGCGAGTTTCTGTTGGTGGACGTTTCGTCCCCGAGGCCAGCCCAGTAGTAGTAGGTAAAGGCTATTTAAAGTAAACTTTCACCCGGATGTAGAGGTCATTTGTGGCGGTCACGTGGCGGTTAGGGAGGTCATGTGCAGTATAGTTCCGGCAGGATCACCAAAAGCTACCTCCAACACAGGAGAGTTCCAATTGCTGCAGGGGATGTATTCCTCCGCGGTGATGCGGTCTGGCAGCGGTTTTGGCTGTGATTCGGTCTCGGGGGAAAAAGCTTCCGCGGAGAAAAAGTAGTCCCTAGATAAAATGGTCCGATTGGGTCGAGTGAGGTATCAAAGTGAACCTTATGTGAAGGGGCATCTAATGGGCTGGGTGTAGGGTTGAACTATCGGCATTCTGCGCATGCGCGCTGGCCCAAGGGTATGGAAATAGACGTGTTGGGAGCTAGGGGAGCCACTAATGGACCAATGGGGTCGAGTGGGGTATCAAAGTGAAGCATTCGTGAAGGGGCATCTGATGGGTTGGGTGTGCGATAGGAATATCATTCTGCGCATGCGCAGACGCAATGCGGAGCTCTCGCCCAATCAGAAGCGAGTATTTCAAATCCGTCACAAAGCTCTCGTCCAATCAGAAGCGAGTATTTTGACCCGGTGCATTATGGGACATATCCAAGATGGCGGCACATATGTTCAAGATGGCGGCACATCCGGTGTCGAAAACTGGCCATTTTGTCGGGATGTGGTCACCTAGTGTCGAAAACTGGACCCTGTATGGGTCCCGCTAGCCGTTTTGGAGCTAGGGGAGCCACTAATGGTCCAATGGGGTCGAGTGAGGTATCAAAGTGAAGCATTCGTGAAGGGGCATCTGATGGGCTGGGTGTGGGGTTACAATATCGGCATTCTGCGCATGCGCAGTCTGGCCGTAATATAGAAATAGACGTGTTGGGGTGTAGGTGGGCCACTAGTGGGTCGATGGGATCGAGTGAGGTATCCATGTGAAGCCTAGGTGAGGGAGTTACACTAGGGTGTCGTATCCATTCTGCTGCGCAGGTCACGTGGGTTGTGACGTCACTTCCGGATTTTCACCAAAAACTACCTCCAAACATAGAAGAGTTCCAATTTTTTCCCCTTAGACGTCCGTATGTTCAACCGCCGGGGTGTTTTCCCGCCCCGATCCGGCCGCAGCGCGCGCGCGCGCCATCACCGGCAGTGCGCGCGCGCAGAGTATTATACAATTGGATAGCGGTTGTCGTGAATAACAAGTTCAGCAATGTTTATATAGTTTATTATCCCCAATGTTACATCATACCCAGGCTGGGGGAGCCGCCCTGGGTATGTTTAGTATGTTCACAGCAAAACAAATTGAAGTATCAATCACCATGTTTTATTATTTAACGCATCGTCACATTAGGTGCAAGGGTTTACTGAGCTCATTTCAACGATCAGCATGTAGACATAGAGAGTATGTGCGGCATGTTATGGTATTCATCAGTGCGCGGGTGACGCATTCAACCGATGGTGGTGGTCGGTCAGCTTGGTCAGGAAAAACGTGATATTGATTACCCTCTCTACCACCCATTGTATGTTGGGGCGTTGACGATGTGATCATCTCAAGGCATCCACGGTGTCCAGTATCTCCATCATCGTCTCTAGTGACCTCTGGTTAATGATGGTGAACGGCTGGTCAGACACATAGATAGTATTGCCGGGATAATAATACCGTAACTGGCCTGTCTTTTTGTGACGTAAGATGTACCTGAAAACGACATTCAATTTGAAGGCCGTAGTTTGATCTTTGAAGATGGCTTCCACGTAGACGGGTGCGGTTGGTCAGTGGAAAATTGTAAATATCTTGAATAGGGCCATGACGGTGGAAACAGTGCCGTGTCATGGACCAATGGCGCCGATCGATGTCACTCACTGGATGGCTGTCCTGTAAGATATCGCCTAGAAAATGTTCGATGTTGTCAGGCGTATGGCTCGCACCGTAACGCTGGGGTCCGGCTGGATATTCAGGCTCTTCTGAACTGTGGGTATAGGCGGGCTCTCCTTCATCGCATCACCAGTGGCGTTCGTCTCCCCGGGCTTATCTTCACTGGGTCTGACCTTCCGCGGCTCCTCTTCAGTAGGAAGTTGTCGCTCAAACCGTAGAGACGGACCACGAACCAAACGCTGATGCCGTCTTAACTGATTGCGTCGTTTGAAGAGTTGACCACAATCCTCGCATGGACGCTTGCGCATGAATTGAACGTTCGTGGCGCAGTAACTGATCCTCCCGATTAAATGACCCTGCGCAGGTTATACAGGTATACCGTGCATCGTTGTGGGTGGAGGCCTCGTGGCGTCGTAAATCTTCTGGGCGAGTAAACTGCTTCTGGCAAGTTGTGCAAATGAACATCTTGGTGGTTGACAGAGTGTCTGTTGAAACGGCAAGGCCGCTTCCCTTTTATAGCCCGCTAGCTGGTAATCTAGTTTTAGCACACTCTACCCAAAGTCGAGGATCGAGACTGGTGTACTGGCGCAGTAACTGATCCTCCCGATTAAATGACCCTGCGCAGGTTATACAAGTATACCGTGCATCGTTGTGGGTGGAGGCCTCGTGGCGTCGTAAATTATCTAGACGAGTAAACTGCCTCTGACAAGTTGTGCAAGTGAACATCTTGGTGGAATAGCCCATAGAAAATGCTCGATGTTGTCCGGCGTATGACTCTGTACCGGGGCATGAATAAAACGTTGGTGTCGCAGCAACTGACTGCGTCGTTTGAAGAGTTGACCACAATCCTCGCATGGACGCTTGGATGGCCCATGAATTGAACGTTCTTGGCGCAGTAAAGCATGTTCCCGATTAAATGACCGTGCGCAGGTTATGCAAGTATACCGTGCGCCGTTGTGGGTGGAGTTTAAATCTTATGGGCGAGTAAACTGCTTCTGGCAAGTTGTGCAAATGAACATTTTGGTGGTTGACAGAGTGTCTGATGAAACGGCAATGCCGCTTCCCTTTTATAGCCCGCTAGCTGGTAATCTACTTTTAGCACACTCTACCCCAATTCGAGGATCGAGATTGGTGTACTGGTGTACGACTGAGTCGCATTGCGCGCGCGCGCATGAAGACCCTCATACATACCCCAATGCAGGCGCAGACGCGAAGTGCCCGGATGAGTCATGACGGAGATCCAGCCCTATGCGACTCGCATTTTACAGCATGCCACCGCGGTGAATTCACTCACGGGTTACGGAGCAGTGGTCCGGTCCATGTTTGCAGATGGCGACGTCAACGAGGGGCGACGCCAGATCCTGAACGAGTTCACAGAAGCG